>APFE030435118.1:14849-84779 GCA_000404065.3 Pinus taeda | reverse complement strand
CTGGTGGAGTTGTCGGCTGGAAGGAAACCCACTGGCAGCAAATGGGTGTTCAAGAAGAAGACAAATGCAGAAGGAAAGTTGGAGAAATACAAAGCTTGGTTGGTAGCAAAAGGTTATTCCCAGGTGTCGGGAATTGATTTTGGTGATAATTTTTCTCATGTTGCCAAGGTAGCTTCTATTAGATTACTTTTATATGTTGTTGTTGCTTTTGATTTTGAGGTAGAACAGATGGATGTGAAGACAACATTTCTTCATAGGGATCTGGAAGAGGAGATCTACATGAAGAAACCTAAAGGATTTGTGGTGAAGGGTAAGAAAGAACTGGTATGCAAGTTAAAGAAGTCTCTATATGGGTTAAAACAGTCACCAAGTATGTGGTATCAGAAATTTGATACATTTATACGGGGACTTAGCTTCACTAGAAGAAAAGCAGATCACTGTGTGTATTTTAAATTAATTGGTGACTGTGTTATTTATCTGGTCTTGTATGTGGATGATATGTTGCTGGTTGGAAATGACAAAAAAATTATCCAGGATTTGAAGACCAAATTATCCTCCAAATTCAACATGAAAGATCTTGGTGCTGCAAACTATATTTTGGGCATGGAAATTAAAAGAGATTGGGCAAAGAGGAAACTCTGGTTAAACTAGAGGAAGTATGTTGAGACAATATTGTTGAGGTTTAATATGCATGATAGTAAACCGGTGAAGGTTCCTTTTCCTATAGGTGTAAAGTTATCTACTAAACAGTGTCCCAAGACCCAAGAAGAGGAAGAGGATATGTCCCGTGTTCCATATGCAAGTGCAATCGGTAGCCTGATGTATGCGATGGTTTGTACTAGACCAGACATTGCACATGTAGTGGGAGTATTGAGTAGGTTTATGTCAAAACCATGGAAGCAGCATTGGACAACATTGAAGTGGGTTTTCAGGGATTTGCATGGCACTAGTGATTATGGTTTGTGCTACCAAGGAAGACTAGTATTGGACAGAGTTTTGGATATTCGTGGCTTTGTTGATACAGACTGGGCTGGTGATCTAGATCAGAGAAGATCTACAAGTATGTATGTGTTTAACCTATTTGGAGGTGCAGTCAGTTGGATGAGTAAGAAACAATCTATAGTGGCACTATCAACTACAGAGGTGGAATACATGGCAGCCACTCATGCAAGCAAGGAAGCAGTTTGGTTGAAGAGGTTGTGTTCAAGTATGGGGTTAGTACAAGGAACTATAACGATAGACTGTGACAACCAAAGTGCAATTTTCTTGGCAAAGAACCCTACTTACCATTCAAAGAGAAAGCACATTGATGTTCAGTATCACTTTGTGAGGGATATGATAGAAGACAAAAAGGTGTTGCTGGTAAAGGTGGACACTCTGAAGAACATTGTAGATGCATTGACCAAATCTCTGAGCTTTGAGAAGTTCTCTTGGTGTAGAGAAACAATGGGCATTGCAGGGCTGGATAAATGACTAAGCTCTCTTGTGCCCCCCTATGGAAAGAAAACAAGTGGGAGAATGTTGGGTTGTTATATTCTTTCCACGACTAGCCCACGTAATTAACCCGGGGGTTAGAAGGGAGGCGGAGCCCCCCTTTCATTGCGCCGATTGCGTAGCAGGGGGAGTCATAATGGGTTTGAGGGGTGCAGGTAAAAAAAAAAATTGGACCCCATATTAGGTTGGGCAGACCTACCTATGGTTTTGTGCATGATTTTTGACACATGGTTTTGGACGCAATGGTTTTCAGTCCATGGTTTTGGACGCGATGGTTTTCAGTCCATTGTATTGGGTGCTTCAGCATGTATAAATATGTATTGTAACATTGAAAGGAATATAATGAAAAATCAAGCTGGTAGTCTCGGTTTTGGGATCCGGGGGAAAATCTCTGTGTATATGTATTTTATGTGTTATGCTCTTGCATTGTTTATTTTCTGTGTTTTAGAATTCATATGCAGGTAATTTTTGTACGAGGTAAAAACCTACAAAAAATTTCTCCAAGATGGTCCTCAGTCAGCAACCAGCAGCCCCTTGCAACCACTAATTAGCTCATTGTGCCACTTCTCCGCTAGGCGATCTAGCCATGTTGTCCCTCACCCATCTATCATGATCATATGTTTGAAGGTGGGCCTCCCAAATCTAAAGGTATGTGTTATCATTTGGTAATTGAGTATTTTAGTTTACTTATCATGGAGACTTTTGGGCATGAATTGATTGGGGGATTCTGTGGAAATAGTGGGCTAGGTGCATGCTCCTGTCCCCGAAACCTCTTTTGGATGTTACCCTTGGACCTTAGTCCTATGGGATCTATTTCATCATTCTTCCCACCTAGGTCCACATTCCTTCACTAGTCCACATAAGGTTAGCCTCCCCTTCCCCTTACCCACACCTTGGGTCAAGCATGGAACAATGCCCCAAAGGTTGATGCAGCTAAAAATAAAAGTAAAAGCATAATTGGCCACATTCAATAGGAAATTGTACCACAAAATGCAAAAGATGGTCAGGACAACCACATTTAGCATGTGGGCGAAACCCAATGCATGAGCTCTAACCCATTCCCATGGTCATCATCGTGGTTCCTATAGGCCCTAGATGAGCCTCCCATTAGAGAAATTTTGAGATCTAAAATGGGCCTCCTAAGGAATATTATAAAATATTACTAGAAAATAAAATATGATTAGATTTCATCATCAATTTTTAGAGGGAAAAAAAGAAAAAACTATTTTTTCAACTTGTATTTTCAACTTATCTACCTAATATTTTACTCAACTTTAGAGTAGAAGCACTCGTTGGATGCAAATTTTAATTTCTCATACAAGGTGTACCCATGTTGCATAATTTTTATCGACCCTGCTACACAAAAAATGAGAAATGCATGAAAAACGTGATTGCAATCATGTTTTTAATGTATTTTTCTTTTTTTGTATAGCAGAGTCCATCAAAAGTATGTAACATGGGTACTCCTTGGATGAGGAATTAAATTTTGCATCTAATGAGTGTTATTGCTCAAAATTTAAGCAAAATCATATGGATATAAATTGAAAATACAAGTTGAATTTTTTTTTTATTTTTTTTTTAAACTCCAATAATGGTGAATCATCCCCCATGTTTGACATCATCATCTTGAATCCTATTAGTTCTTATAAATTTTATTTTGGTTGTACATTTTTGTTTTGAGGCCCATTTTTACTCAAAATTTCTCTAATGTCTATCATTCAAGAACACATGATTGTCCCAACCCCTGGTGGGAAATGAACCGTGCCACCTCCAAAGGGGTATCCATTGTTATACTTTACACATCATGCTCTTGTTCCTTTAGCCCCGAGTAGTTAATCAAAGAAAAAACATAAAATGAAAAAGGCATATGAATAAGGGTGGAAAAATCAAGTTCGAGGTAACTCATGTACCACAATTGTTCTCTCTTATACATTAAATATCCAAGTGTGGGCTTCCCTTTATTAGTTACCCTTGTACCCCAACATGTGGCCCAGGATTTCCCCTTTAATTCCCTATCCCATTCATCTCTTTATCACATGCCACCACCATTTGAAGGATGTAACTTGGACATACTACCACCTTTAAAAGTAGAAACCACCTAATAAGTTACTTGGTTATCCTCCTTGGAGCTTGGAGACATTAGCACATGCCAAAGCCCACTATGGAAGTGCATGCCATTATGAAGTGTCCACCTACTTTCCATGGTTTGTAAGCTCTTTAACTCGATTTCTTTAAATGATTTGTTGTACTGGAAGGCAAGGCGATGCATTGGATCTTATGCAAGATTGCATATGGTCTCCATTTTGGGTTTGGTCTCCCTATACGGGGTCCTAACTCTCCAGAGGGCTACATTGGCACATCTAGGGTGTGTGTAGAGATCCATGGGCCTCCAAAGTAGTAGACATCATTCCATGGATCCACAGGGATGTTCAGAGATTTCTCAAGATTCACATATTGGACAAAGAAGATGCACCTGGTTCACCATGCCCAACTGGCCCCACAATTGTACCATGCACTTGGCAAATGAACCAGGACATGTATGATGATGTGGCATCACTTACACCATCATCTGAGCCCTTCTAGATGGCCTATAGTTATATTCAACCTATTTGGAGACCCATGACATTACTTGTGTGCTCCCAGACCATTTGGAGCACCACATGTTTATTATTTAGAGAACAAGGGGCCAACCCTTTGTCCACTACTTTTGGGAGTCATATTTCTCATTATGGTACCCATGGACTTCACTAGGCCTCTTATAAGGCCCAACGACATGTCATTGTTGGTCATTCGACCTCTTTAGAGACTTATCCTTTTGTTTATGAGCTAGTTTGGTGGGCTTGTCACCAAAAGTTAGTTATTTTCTAAATTATTTTATTTTAGGGGCTAACTAGGCCTAATTACCTGAATTGAACTCATTAGAAGTGTATAAATATAAGTGATGTGATTTCATTTTGAAATCATCACTTGGATTTGGGACTTTTATCTCTTTAGATATTTTTTCTATCCTTCTTGGAGGACGAAGTTTTGGAGCATGGAATTAATTTTGATGTTTGAATTATTTTTTCATGTCTTGGAGCTTCTTAAATGGAAAGTTTTGGATGGTTGGATATATTCTTATACATGTAACTGCAATTTAATTTTATTATTTCCTTTTATTTTTTTCATATTACCCACCATTTTGTGGGTGATATCCCTAGGACAAAAGAATTCTCCAAGCTGGTCCTCAGTCAACAGCCAGCAGCCCCTTGCAACCACCAACTAGCTCATTGTGTCATTTCTCCATCACTTGATCCAGTCATGTGGTCCCTCGCCCTTATGTCATGATCATATGTTTAAAGGTGGGTCTCCTAAACCTAAAGGTATGCCTTTCCATTTGGTACTTGATTTTTGTAGTTTGCTTATCATGGATAGTTCTAGGGATGGATTAATAGGGTATTTGGTGGAAAGAGTGGTCTAGGTCTGTGCTCTTATCCCCTAAATCTATTTTGGATGTTAACCTTGGACCCTAGTCTCATGGGATCTCTTTTACTAACCTCTAGGCTGTAGGTATGGTACTACATGGGAAATCTTGATTTTGGTTGTGTGGTCTCACTCCCTCATCCACATATTTCACTCCCCTTCCACTCATTATAACCCCATTTTTCATTTCTCTCACATGGGTCCACATTCCAACGCTCAGTCCACATAGGGTTAGCGTTCCCCCTCCCCTTTCCCAAACCTTGGGTCGGGCCTAGAATGATGCCCCAAAGGTTGATGTAGTTGAAAGGAAAATTAAAAGCACAATTGGTCACATTCAACATGAAGATGTACAACAAAATGCAAAAGATGATTGAGACAAACACATTTAGCACATGGGCAAAAGCCAATACATGAGCTCTACCCGATCATCATGGCCATCACCCTAGTTCCTATAGGCCCTAAATGAGCCTCTTATCATTGAGGAATCCATGATTGTCCCAACCCTTGGCAGGAAATGAACTACCCTACCTTAAAGGGGGTATCCACTGTTATATCTTACACATCATGCTCTTATCCCTTGAGCCCCGAGAAGTTAATTAAAGAAAAAACATAGAAGGAAAAAGGCATATAAATAAGGGTAGAAAAATCAAATTCTGGGCACCTCATGTGCCATGATTACTCCCCCCTATACATTATAAACCCAAGTGTGGGATTCCCTTTTACTAGCTACCCTTGTACCCCAACATGTGGCCCATGGATTCCTCGTTCACTCCCTACTCCATTCATCTCTTTATCACATGTCACCCTTTAAAGGATATGTCTTGGACATAACTATCCCTTTTAAAAGTATAATCCACCTAATAGGATACTTGGCTAACCCCATTTGTAGCTTAGAGACATTAGCACATGCCAAATCCCACTATGGAAGGGCATGCCATTATGAAGTGTCCACCTGTTTTACATGGTTTGTAAGCTCTTTTACTCGATTTCCTTTCATAACTTGTTGTACTAGAAGGCTAGGGGATGCATTGGATCTTATGTAGGACTGGAGATGGTCTCCATTTTTGGTTTGGTCTCCCTATACATGGTCCTAACCCTCCAAAAGGCTACATTCACACATGTAGGGTGTGAGTTGAGAGCCATGGTCCTCCACAATAGTAAACAACACTACATGGATCCCAATAGATGTTCATATTTTGCTCGAGATTCACCTATTGGACGAGGAAGATACACCTGGTTCACCATGCCCAGTCAACCTCATGGTTGTACCATGCACTTGGCAAATGACCCAAGACTTGTATGTTGATGTGGTATCACTTACACCATCATCTGAGCCCTTATAGATGGTCTGCAGGCATCTTTGGCCTACTTGGAGACCCATGGGGTTACTTGTGTGCCCTCACACCCTTTGGGAGCACCACAGGTTTATTATTTGGAGAACAAGGGGCCAACCCCTTATCCACTACTTTTGGGAGTTATATTCATCATTATGGCACTTATGGACTTCATCGGGCTTCTTAGAATGCCAAACAACATGTGTTGTGGATCATTAAAGCTCTTGGGAGGCTTATTATTTTGTTTATGAGCTAGTTTGGTGGATTTGTCACCAAAAGTTAGTTATTTTGCACATTATTTTTATTTTAGGGGCTAATGTAGGCCTAATTGCTAAATCGAACTCATTAGAAGTGTATAAATAGAAGTGATGGGGATTCATTTTAGCATCATCAATTGGATTTGTAACTAGAATCTCTTTATATATTTTCGCTATCCTTCTTGGAGGACGAATTTTGGAGCATGGAAATAATTTTGATGTTTGGATAATTTTTATATGCCTTGGAGCTTCTTGATGGAAATTTTTGGATGGTTGGATATATTATGATACATTTAAGTACATTTTAATGCTATTCTTTCTTTCTAATTTTGTCACATACATTGTTGTTGGGATTTCTCCATAATAGTGCTTATTTGTTGCGTCTTTTATGCAAAGTTGTGAAAAACTTTTTTTAGGATAGTGAATGCTTCATGTATGGCCATGTATAATGAATGAATGTTACTAGGGTTGTTTCATTACTAAAATTAATCTTTACAAGCCATTTACCTTGTAAAACTAAGTATAAAGTCTTTGAAGTTGTTTTTGTTGTTTCCCTAGTGCTAAGCAAAGTTATCTTTTGAGGCCTCCTTGACCTAGAAAATTCAAAGGCCCATAGTCATAATTATACTTGACTCAAATATCCCCAAATGATTAGGCACTACTCCCCCCAAAGGTGATCACCTTAAACCTGCTTTTCTTCTCCCCTTTCCTCTTCTCTAGGTCTAGTCCTCTAAGTCACCTAGGGCATCAGTTATCTCATGATCTATCCATCCAAATACTTCAATTTTTCATCCACACTTGCGTTGGTTTGTCCTTAGGAAGCCCTCCAAATTTCACAAGATTCCAATGGTGGGATCTTGAGATATCACAAGCCCTAACTCAAAGACCAATTCTTGCCCTCGGTTTCCCTTAGGCTATAAACCTCATTGGGATCCTTGCATTGCCTTTAATTGAAAATTCATTCATTGATCCCTCTCCCCTCCCTAATTACGTCAAGCATATCATTAGTTGCTAAATCCTATACCCTTGACCGAACCTTAGGTCCACTTGGTCCTATGTGGTCCCATGCAATATCAAGGTTAATTCTTCAAAGATCATTGGGAATCCAAGCTTTCATAGGAATTCCAAGGCCTAGGAACCTCAATTATAAGATACATACCTTAAACCTAAACCTTGAAATTCCCCTTAAGCCCTTCATTAAGATATCTAAACCTTGCCTCCAAAGAAAGTAAGCAACATATTTGAGCCTCTCTTGTGAATAGGCTTCTAGGATCACCCCTCACCCTATCATTGTTTTATCCATTTAGTGATCCTTATCATAACGAGTCTCCTCCCATCGGTGAAAGTCTATAGAGAGCAGGGAGCCTTAGCCAAGGTGACAGTGGGATATTGCTTCATTTGTTGCCCCAAGCCTAGTAGTTTCCCTTCAAGGATCCCCCTTTAGGACCCCTGCTAGTTTGAGGGGTAACATGTCACATACATTATTGCTAGGATTTCGCTATACTAGGGCTAATTTGCTGCATCCATTTATGCGAAGTTGTGGAAATTTTGTTTCTAGAGAGTGATGCTTCATGTATGGGCCATGTATAATGAACAAATTTTCCTAGAGATGTTTCATTACTGAAAATCATCTTGATAAGCCATCTATTTTTCAAAGTGAAGTATAAAGTATTTAAAGTTTCTTTTTTTGTTGCCCTAATTCTAAGCAAAGTTTTCTTTGAGGCCTCCTTGACCTAGAAAATATGAAATTTCATAGTCATAATTCTACCTGACTCCAATCTCCCCAAAATATTAGGCACTGGTCCACCATAAGGTGATCTCCTTAAACCTTGTTCTCCTCTCCTCCCTCCTCTTTACTAGGCCTATCCCATTAGGTCTCCTAGGGCATCATTTATCTCACACCACTCAAAAAATTTGATCTCTTGGCATCCCCTACGCTGGTGTGTCTCCTAGGTTCCCTCCAATTTTGAAGAAATTATGACAGTGGGATTTTGAGATATCTCAAGCCCTAGCCTTTAGATTGAATATTTCCCTTGGTTTCCTTAGGCTAGAAACCCCATTGGAACCCTCATATTGCCTTACACAAAAATTATTTCTTTGGTCCCTTTCTCCCTCCAGAATAGGTTAAGCATATCATTGGTTGCTAAGCCCTAACCCCTTGACCTAACCTTGGGTCTACTTGGTCATGTGTGGTCCCATACACCATTAAGGATAATCCTTCAAAGATCACTTGGAATCCAAGTCTTTATAATAATTTTAGGGCTTAGGAACCTTCATTATAAGATATATACCTTGAACCTAAACTTTGAAATTCTCCTTAAGCCCTTCCTTGAGAGCCTTCCAAACTTGAACTTTGAAGGAAGCAAGCCACATATTTGAGTCTCTCTTGTGAATAGGATTTTGGGATCACCCCTCACTCTATCATTGATCAATCCATTTCATGATCCTTATCATAATAGGTCTCCTCCCATCGGTGAAAGTCCGTAAAGAGTAGGGAGCCTTAGTTGAGGTGACAGTGGATTATTGCTCCATTGTTGCCTTAACCTAGTAGTAGCCATTCAAGGATCCCCTTTTAGGACCCCTACTAGTTTAAGTGGTAATATGCCCCACAATGGCTACTAAGTTCTCATCATGGAAATTCTGCACCTTTCTAATTATCCACAAGGCACAACATACCGACTCAACTTGAGCCTCAATCAATAATAGAATCTAAGTACCCTTTGGTCAAATCAGGGTGAAGCTACATTGGATTTTCCACCATCTACTTGTGCCTTAGCCTCTTTCCACTATACATCCAGCAATGTAACAACTACCCTCTTGACCAAACGTCAACCTAGCGTTCTCTTCGACTAGATTAACAGTCGATGGAATTCACACACCATAACAACTTAGTTGACCACATTCTGCAATCGCACGAGACAATATGAACAACTATGTGCTTCATGAACATATTAACTTAACACAAAGGCGTTCAAGCCCCTTACAACCATGAAAATTTCATATATATATAATTATATATATATAATATATATATATAATATATATAATCATCTCATCATAGACATATAATAATAACGTACTCCTCCATTTACAATACTAGTACATGTATGTATCACATAGCAACAATGTTCATCTTTTTAATGCATCAAGTACACAAGTAAGCAAAGTATCTCATTATCTTCAAATGTTTGAAAACTGAGAGTGTGATTTCAATTCTCCACCCAATTTTAAGCCAACTGCACCACAATCTTTCTTGCAGTCAACCACCCAGAGTCATATTCATAGTTTGAGGTAATCACTCAAGATTTATCTCGCTAATCAACCAAGTAAATAGCGGAGTTTTTTTCTCCATTGATTTCTCAACATCCCCAAAAATAACACCACAGGAAATCTCAAATCAATGAAACAAAAACCACAAGGGTTTTACCAATGCACAAAGAGTCTCATCTCAATTTTGAAGAAGGATCTTAAGGACAGTGGGAGGTTTATCAGTTGGATTAGCTGCTATTGGATGCGATAGCCCCCTGGCTAGGTGGTTTATCAACCTACTAAGTAAGTACACAAGTCTTTTGTCAGTGCCAGGGCAAGCACTTAGTGGTTTATCAACTCCTTTCAGCAAGCACCTCGAGGCAAACCAATGTGTAATTGGTTTATCAGCAAACAATCCCTTACAAATTTATCATCTCAGCAAGCACCTAAGTAGCACAACTCTATCAAACTCTCTCTAGCAAAAAACACACAACATATGCCAAAGTCTTAGTAAAACAACACATGGCATATGCCCAAGTCTTAGTAAAAAAACACAGAGGCACAACACAAGCCTTAGCAAAAACGCAAAGAATCCATCCCATGAGCACAAAACATAGATTCTAAGAAACAAGCCTTCTAGGAAGACCATAACAAATCCACCCCATGAGCATGGAACATAGAATCTGAGAGAAACTGAGCCTTCCAAGTAGACCACAGAAGTTACCAAACTCCACTTTGTGTCCCCTTCTCTCTCTCTCTTCGCACTTTATCTCCCTCATCCCTCGATCCCGCAGAATGAATACTCTCCCCCAGTAATCACCTCTCTTAATATTTTCTCTCGACTTCCTTTTTCTGTGTTGGCCCTATCAACATGAGCTTTGAGAACAAGTTTGTAGACTTTTTTCCACTTAGGAGGCTTATTGCTCCATTCAATGATTTCACGGCAATGTCATTAAACCAATAAATGATTTCCCAGCAAGATCGTTAAACCAACAGAGATTTAGGTTATGGGATAAATGTAAGGCTTGGGTTGACATGCAACTCCTCCTACATACCTCTAAAACCATGTCACATCTCAGTCAATCAATGTGTTACAATTCCACACAACTTACATGAATTACAATTCATAATGACATTTACAAAATGGTTAGCTACATGGGGTATTATAATCTGCACCCCCTTAGAGGAACATTACCCTTGGTGTTCTATACTTGAACATAGAATTTACAAGAGATTTATATACAAAACTCTTTACATTCATTTACATTTACATGTACATTTTCTTAGCCAACAAACAAAAACGGGTATGATACCCTCATCTAATCATCCATCTCCCAAGTGGCTTCATCTAGTCCAAAGTGCCTTCACTACACCTTGACCTGTTCGATGACTTGATTCTAGAGAGTGATCTTCCTCTAATCCAATATGCATAATCGCTCTGGTTGGAACTCTCCCCTAGATTCTGTTATGAAACCATCTCACAAAAAGATAGAAAAGATAGATCAATGCCCTATAAATAAGCCTCTTCATGGGGGAAACCTCCTTTACATTACACAAATGAACAATTCTTGGATGATACAAATGACAAGACCTCCTTTCTATATATAGGAGTCTAAGGGGTCATAATATAATCAGATTCGACATAACAATAATAATTTAAGGGCACAATAATAACAATAGTGGGCTTCTATGGGGCACAATAATAACAATATGGGGACTACATGGGCACAACAATATAATAAGGGGGTTGTGCTAATAAAAATAAGGGGTTACACTAGTAGTATAGGGACCTAACATGCCCCTCTCCTTCAAAAAATGTTATGAAACTAGCTCACAAAAGATAGAAAAGATAGATCAACGCCTTAGAAATAATCATCTTCGAGGAGGCAACCTCCTTTACATTACACAAATGAACAATCCTTAGATGATACAAATGACAAAACCTCCTTTCTATATATAGGAGTCTAAGGGGTCATAATATAATCAGAGCTAACAAAACAATAATAATGTAAGGGAACAATAATAGCAATAGTGGGCTTCTATGGGGCACAATAATAACAATATGTGGACTACATGGGCACAACAATATAATAAGGGTGTCGTACTAATAACAATAAGGGGTTACACTAGTAGTATAGGGACCTAACATGCCCCTCTCCTTCAAAAAAATTTGTCTTCAATGCTTGAGTGGTTCTTGATGCTTGTGTATAAATTCTTGTCCTCCCATGTGGAATCTCCAGCGGGTAAGTTCTTCCACTTGATGAGATACCCTGAAATTGATCTATTTCGTAGCTATCGATTTCTCAGTTTTGTGACTGCTTCAGGTTCCAATATGATTTTTCCTTCCTTGTCAAGTTCTCGCAATACTGTTTAAACTGGGATCTTCTACAATTTTTGAACGAGTTCCCACTCCTTTGGGCATATGGATATCTGTAAGGCATGATGTTTGGAGGAACACTTCCTGGAATGAAATGAATAGCGTGATCATGATCATGAATAGGTGGGAGGCCTTTGGCAGTCTCAAATACCATGGAATGATTGTCCAAAATGTTTTGGAGATGTGGAGAAATACATGATTTCGATGTTGGATCCTCTAGTGAACATAATTGTGCAATTACACCCCGTTGTTCTTTATTTAGAAGTTGTGTCATGCTGTTAGAGTTGATTATTTTTCCCGATTTCCCTTCGATTCCCCTCAATTCAACTTCCTTTCCTTCCATAAAAAATTTGAAGAAAAGTTCTTGAAAATTAAAAGCTATCGTACCCAAAGATTGTAGCCATTGGACTCCTAGTAAAACATCAGCACCACTCATTGGAATGGAAAGCATTGGGCTATTCAATACATATTCTCCCATGGATAGCTTGATATTATGGCACTTACTAGAGAAATTTATGGTTCCTCCACTTGCAACCATCACTTGACACTCTGGTGCTGGATATAGGAAGAAATTCAATTCCTTGTCTATCTTACAATGAATAAAATTATGGGTACTATCCGAATCAATCAACACTATTACCTTTTTCTTCTTGATATGTCCTTCTATCTTGATAGTTTGAAGACTGGTAATTTCTTCCAATGCTTTACAATATATGGTCGGATTCATTTCTTGATGTCCTTCTACCTTGAGAGTTTGAGGAATAGTAATTCTTTCCAATGCTTTACAAGATATGGTTGGATTCATTTCTTCTTTCTCTGGGGTGGGTTCTTGGTGTATATCCTATTCTTTTGATGTTTCTTGGTCCTTTTCTTCCTCCTCTTCATAATCTATGTAAAATCATTTCTTCTCAGCACACTTATGACCTTTAGTGTATTTGCTATCATAATTGTAACAAAGCCCTTTTTC
Source organism: Pinus taeda (assembly GCA_000404065.3). Lineage (NCBI taxonomy): Eukaryota > Viridiplantae > Streptophyta > Pinopsida > Pinales > Pinaceae > Pinus > Pinus taeda. Next base: position 71,639 of record APFE030435118.1, on the reverse strand, counting down.
TCTTTTTTCTTCCAATTGTTGTGGTGTAAACCTTGTAGGTTGTGGAAGGCTAGGAGAAAAAACAATTCCATAATTATAGTCGTGAGTGGTGGGATTCCTTGTTTCCATAATTTCGCTTTCAATTTTTCTTGCCAACCTAAATGCCTTCTCCAATGAATCAAATTCCCAAATACAAACCTCGTGTTGAATGTTATCCTTTAAAGTCCCTATGAAGACATCAACCATTTTCTTCTCTAGAATATCATTTACCCTTATATTCAATTTTTGGAAGTCCTCAATGTGCTCTGTCATTGAACCCTTTTGTTTTAGATTTATCAATTGGCTAAAGAAGGTGTTTCTCTTTGTATCCTCATAATTTGCTATCATTTCCTCCATGAAAATTGACCATGTGACAAGTGGTTTACAAGAACAAAGCCCTTTATACCATAAAAATTGATTCAGTTCTAAATAATTAGATGCAATGTGTACCTTTTGTAACAGTGGTACACCATGTAGATCAAAATATTTCTCCATCTATAGTATCCAATTTACTAGATCCTTGCCATCAAACATCCTCATCTCAGCTTTTCTTTATTTTAGGAGCTCGATCTTGGAATGATTGTAACTCTGTACCTTCAGATATTTAAGTTCTAAAATTTTGGTCGGTAATTGTTGGAAATAATACTGAGAGGGGGGTGAATTAGTACTATCTAGTCAATATTTTATTTTTCAAACCTAGAACATATATGCTACTTCAGTTAGAGAAAACCATGTATATACGCAACTACAGATAAGGAAACCCGCGTATACCATGCAGACTTATAATTTAATTTATTCTACAGATGTTGATCATTAATCTGTGCATCAAAACCATATAAACAGTAACCAGGAACAGTAAAACAGAGCAGAAGACAATCACACACAATAACACAAGATATAAGGTGGAAACCCAATGTGGGTGAAAACCACTTGCTGCAATTCGTCTCTATCTTCTTTTAATTATAAACTTCTTTTTACAATTATTATGTACTGGTGCAGTCCTTTACTAGTACGGAGGCTACTACCTGCAGAGAGGTACAACCCTCTCTCGTTCTCCAGCTTCTCCTGGAAGGGAGCTACAACCCCCTTAGCTCTTGTACTAGCTGGGATACTAGTATGCAGGCTACTACCTGCAAAAGGCTACAACCTTCTCTTTTCTTCCAGGGACCACGTTTCATAAATTTTCAGACTGGATCCATGAACAACAATCAATCATCAACAATCTCCTTTTTACCACTTAAAACTGAATCAAATAGACACTTCTCTGACAGCTGTATCCAGAACACTGTAACAGTATCCACACACCAATTCTAAACCCTGATCACTACAGCAATAAACAGAAGTAGCTAGAACATAATTCAATAGACGTATGATATTTCAACAACCAGAAACCTGCGTGCATACGCTTCAATGTTTGGACCAACCCGCGTATACATTGTTTTTATTCACAAAACCAGCGTGTATACGTGTCTTCGCTTCACTGAACCTGCATACAGATCTATAAAGGATAATTCACTCATTCAAACATTAGTTCATCCAGATTACCAAAATTATAGATCAAGCATGTGTCACATATAACAGATCAAAATCATACAAAGATATTGTTATTCAAGACTTAAGATTTTGACCCATTAAGAGAACATATCCTTCTCCTTGTGCTCAGTTTCCTTCTTCATTCAGATCCAGATCTGTACCATAACCCAATCACTAGTATTACAGATCTAGCGCTTCTTCATATATTCAATCATTCAGCTTTTATAGTCTTAGGCCTTTCACAATACCACGGTCCAAAACCATAACCAATCAATACCATGGATCCAATACTTGGGAGCAACACTTCTGACGAGATACCATGGCCCAAAACCATAGGTTCAAATACCAGGGACTAAATACCACAGACCAAAAATAAGTTCTCCCATATGTACGCACTTTTTCTTGCGTGAAAGTGCGTGTATATGCATACGCGCCTTTTGAACATCTAACCCGCGTATATACACAGCTTCGTCAATTTGAACCTACGTATATATCTTTTCCTTCATTCTGAGAGCCTGAACTATGATCTGTCGCCAGAGTGAGTTGCCATCAAGGACAACAGCTGTGCCATAATGCCAACAGTAATAGACCTCCAAGTCATCTTTCTAACTCCACAAGCCTGACCACAATTGGATTCTTGAAGAAAGATTTATTCCCAATCTCCCGCGATGACCTAATTATATACTATTTCAGTATAGTGAACTTGTACGACGTTCCACGTGTCACTGTTTCAACCTTAGGTTCTTAAAATTAAACCCAAACAAAACACAGTCTGTCCTCTTTTTGTAACTTCTTACGAAATTTCAATCTCATGCTCATAGAGAAAGTTATGATGATTTTCCCAAGGTCACCTATTTAGGATGTAATTTAGGAGTCTGCAAAAACCCTAAATTCCTCAGATCATATATCTGAAAATATAGTGATACAAGATCTAAAAATTGGACCAAAGGTTCAAACCGATTTCTTATCAAATGGGTTTTTGTTTTAGGTTTTGAAACTTCGTAGCGACAACGTTATAGTGAAAATTCCACGATGGCCTGTTTTAGATGAAATTCTAGAGCTTGCAAAAACTCTAACTTCCTCATATCATATATCATACAATATAGCAATACAAGATCTGAAATCGGGACCCAAGGTTTATCGAGATTCTGTCTCAAATGGGTTTCTTTTATAGCTTCTGAAACATCACAGAAAAAAAATTATAGCAAAAATTCCATGATGACCTGTTTGGAGCAACAAAACCCTAGAATCCAAAGCTCTGTTACCTAATTTTATGAAACTAACTCACTAAAAGATAGAAAAGATAGATCAACGCCTTAGAAATAAGCCTCTTCGAGGGTGCAACTTCCTTTACATTACACAAATGAACAATTCTTGGATGATACAAATGACAAGACCTCCTTTCTATATATAGGAGTCTAAGGGGTCATAATATAATCAGAGCCGACATAAACAATAATAATGTAAGGGAACAATAATAACAATAGTGGGCTTCTATGGGGCACAATAATAATAATATGGGGACTACATGGGCACAACGATATAATAAGGGGGTTGTACTAATAACAATAAGGGGTTACACTAGTAGTATAGGGACCTAACATATTCCACCTGTATCATAGACCAATCAAAAACATTATCAACATCATGTTCATGATTTTTAAGGAAAGAAATATGGAAGACATCATGTGCCTTCACCATGGGTGGAAATGCTAATCTATAGGCTACTAGCTCCACTTTTTCCAAAGTGACATTCTCCTTTATCTTTCATTTTCATAATTTTACTTAAATTTTCAACATTACCATGAAATGGATCAAGATGTTTAAGAGTGGTTTTAACCTCGTTGAGTTTCATATGGAGAAAGTAGAATTTTAGATCTCACTCAAAATCCAGCAAACTTAATATTTTTCCAGGATTTCAGGATTGGAGGGGTTGCAATGCTACATTAGATTTTCTCATGTGTGAGGGTATGGAACTAGTTCTTAATCAAGAGAACCAATCCCTATATGTACCTTGATGTTACTGGCATTAGTTTTTGAACTCATCTATCATGAGCCTACTAAAGAAAATACCCATCACTCAAACAAAATGTTGACTTGCATTTTATGATTTTTCTATCTTATTTTAATGCTTAGAGGGTGATATTGATGACAAAGATCCCAATATAGGAAATGATTTTGATGATATGTAGGTATTTGTTGTGGCATATTATTTTTGGATGTTAGAGGCCATGTGGAGATTGTTTCCTCATGTATTTTCAATTTAGAGATGGATTGAACTCGATGTTATTTTGGTTATGTGCACCCTTACATGCTATATAAATGAAAAGTTTTTCTTATTTGTGTATAGATGGTTTGGATTCATATGAATGCACATGAATAAATATTGTTTTCAATAAAATTTGAATTTTTATGTTTTTATGGTTGACTGGCTTTTTGGTCCGATCTTTTTACCTGTTTTCGTATGGTTTGTTGACGGTGTTGGACCTGCAACATCTCAGGGGATATATGCTATAGGATAAAATGCACGGCGTATGGAGAATGTAGATATACTCAAGGGTCTTCCCGAGACCCTTGGTTGACTGTAAGAATATCTGCAGCTGTCACAATGTTACATGCATGTCCATAATCATTAACTAACTATCAAAGCAAAACATATTCATTACCTCAAGCCTTCATATAGATTTGCTGGAGATAACAATGCATCTAAGTTGAAGTCCCTTGAGCCAGCTCCAGATCAAGTCCTGCACATTAAGAGACAATCATAATCACAGCATACAACCTTGATAATTAATACATGAATATATAAAAGACATCTAGTTACACATAACTAAGCTACTCATGCTAAAAGGTATTGGACAAACAAATAAATGAATGATAGTACCAACACCATGGAGTAGATAGTACAACTACAGTTCTATATTAATGTTGGAAGAGTGATTACAATCATCTATTGTATCAGCCTTCCCTTACCCCTCCATCTTCTCTCTCTCTCTCCCTTCTTACCAACTTCTTATGCTTAGATTTGACACTATGCTCGACAATCAAGTAAGCTATCATTTCAAACGATTTGACCTCTATCACCATAGCCCTAGCTTTTCTTATGTAGAAATAGAGTTAGGGTTGCCAAGTTCCTCCATGAGTCTCTTTAAGGTAAAAGAAATGATTTTTCCGTGCTTTTGAGCTCTTTACCATTTGCCTCCATTAGGATTAGAAATCCCACAAATAGGTCAAACTTGAGATGTTTCCTTGCTTTTTTGAGTAGATTTAGGAGGGAATATAGAGATATTTATGATTCAATTCACTCCTTTGACCTCTAGATGCTCATTAGGATCCACTAGCATTGTCCTCGAACCAACAAGTAGAGTTAGTAGGGTCACTAACGCTCCCTTAGGCTTACAGAGAAGCTTTATAAAGCATGTTGTCAGTGTATAGCCAACATTAGTGTGGAAATAAGGCTTATGATCTTGGTCTTTGCTTCAGCTATCATGTCTTTCCCCTCTAAGCTGATGAGGGGGGCATTTTTCTGTATAACAATCTCCCCAGTAAGAAGTCCTAACTAGACCTCAAACCATTTGGAGTAGGAGTCCCAACAGCGGGTATCAAAGCTATGCCTTTATTGTGTAGCGTGTAGAGGTAAGAAAAATATCCTTGTCAAAATCAAGTGTGTGGCCTTGGTGAATCAAGAGAGATGCATGGGGAGGTTATAACACACAAAGGGGGAAAAGAAGTGTATCCCTTAGAAACCTGTAATAGTACATAGTCTGAAAGGAACACACGAGTTGAATGACATCACAAGCTGGAAAGCAGAATAGCCGACAATCCAAAGTGATGGGTTAAACCAACAACACGACTCCAACAAGTTTCATACAACCATATACAAAATAGTTCATACACAAATGCATAAGTTAAACAACATATGTTTCTAAAGTAACCAGAATAGTCGAACTGCAATAATAACATATGCATGAAAATGTGTCAGCTCTATTATATTATATAAAAGTGAAAGTTCCATCCATACATGCAAGCATGATAGGCACTAGCCCCAATAGTGGAACCTTACCATCAACACCACCTAGTCCTTCAAAGATATGTACTCTCTCTATAATGTGGAGAAGCCAAGGTTCATCACAATACTCTCCAAGCCCTCTCTAAGCAATCCCTAGCAAAGGATTCACTCCCAAAAGCCTCTTCTATGAGTTATGAGGTTCTATTTATAGAAAAGGGTGGGGTGACCCTTGACATTCCCCTTTGTGACTCTCGGACTACCCTTGTTAGTCCCCTAATTTGCTCTCTTTTTTCCATTTTCCCCTTCCTAAAACATAACCATTTACCGTAGTCTTACCTCTCTTATACACCCTTATCTTGCACCAGTCCAAGAACAGTGACATATTTCGTATGCACTTTATTTTTCATATTTTTAACTTAACTTAGCATTAATTATTTATTTGTTACATGATTTCTTGCTTATAATCACTCTTTGTAACTTATCAATATCTACAATGTTTATTTGGTAGTCAAAGTACTTACCATGACCATTGATCCTAGTGCAGGATCAAATCTTGCACCAGTGCCAGCATAGCAAATCCTTGTAGCAGATCTGACCCTCCTTGATCATCGCCTCATTTTGGGTAGCTTCAGCCACGATAGCAAGATTGATCTAAAGGCAGCCAAGCTTCAGCCACGATAGCAAGATAGATCCAAAGGTAGCCAAGATCGAATTTATGAAGAAAGAATAGCTGGAGATTGGCTATGGCCAGTTTTGTTGAACTGTGTAATTTTGAAGGCCAAAAAGTTAAATTCTACATTTGGTTATGTAATTGGTTAAATGATCTTTTTAGCCTTTGGCCAAAGATCTATATAATGAAGAATGTAAATAGGATGAGATATTTTTTTGATAGAAGTTTTGTATAGAACAGAGATATAGCCAGAGAGGCAGTAACAGGTTGCTGTATTTTGTTATCGCCCAAATCTGGGTTGGACTATGTATTCACGCATGTATTTGCCTAGTGAATTAATAAAAATGGAGCTCCACCTCATGTTTTATAAACTGCATTTCTGTGTTTGAAAGCTAATGGATTGATTAAAGTACTGAGCAGCATTTCTATTTGAGAGGAAACGCGTTGGTTGGCTAGGGCCCAGCCAACCCAGCACATTTACCCTATTTTTTGTTTCTTGTAATTTGTGTTTATGTTGTCAAGTGTGATTTTATTTCAAGCGCATACATTCCTGTCTAATTGAAAGTGGATCCATTGTGTGATGTAGCTAAATTTCCTTTTCATGCACTTGATTTCGGATTGGTTTTCCCACCTAGTCCAAACAGGAGAAATAAATTGCACCAGTGCACGTTGGTGTGCTATTCCTTTTCTACAGTTCTGTTTGGTTGGTTTTCCTAGCCTGGTCCAAGCATGAGAAATGAACCTTCACCAGTGCACGTTGGTGTGATGCAGCAAGCCTTTCTAGTTTACTTCCCACAATTTTCTTTCTTTCTTTAAACACTTTATGACAGGATAAATGTATATGGATTGTTTATTTATTTCTGCACTTTGTCAAAATCAGAAACATTCATTTTTATGTGTGCAATTTGATTTCACAGTATAATAGCACTTGTAGTAACTAAGCACTTATTTTAAGAATTAAATGATAAGTGAAAGAAGCTTTGATCTGGTGCAAGAACTAGTTTCTTGCCATGGGATCTGAGTGCTTTCAACCCGAAAAAGTTCAATCCCTTGTAGGAAGTAAAACGCCTTTAGTAAATATACCATTTATACCCTCAGCATAAATCTCTATTCCTGCACTAGTGCAAGTAGACTGCAATAGTGCAGGACAGATTAGTGCAAGAAGGAAATCTCTAAAGGTGCAGGTTTAAAGGGCCCATCTGATGAGACTGCTAAGTGTCTCTGCTAAAGAAAAACACACACTCAGTAGTTAAACAATAGTTAGCTAGAGTGATTTCCCCCTTATTTCTAAATCCCTTTTACAAATGCATTCTTCCTTGTTCCAATCTTAGATTATTTTGATGGTTCAAGTTGCCTTTTTCTCTTTTTAAGTTTGATTCTGCAATCTTTCCTTTAAAGAAAGTAGGGATTTATATTAGAAATATTCATGCCATCTCTGGCATTGCTTGTGCTTCGTCTCTAAGTTTATGAATCCCCCGGGTTGAAAATTTAAGTGTTGAGGAGTTTGCTTAAGTGTAATTCCTACACCTAACAACCCTCATGACTCTTCAACTTCATTACATAACTCTTTATTTCCATATAATTGTTTGCATTCCACTAATGACACTTGGAATTTCACTTTACATCATGTTTACAAAAATACATTTTCCACATATACCCATGTTGGACAAAAATGGCTTGAGTCAGCTAGATAAGACAACACTAAGACTCGGATGGTTGTGGAAAGACCAATTCATCAACATCCTCTCCATGATCCTCAGTGACAAACTGATGCCATGCTTGGTAATCTGCAATGGTGTCCACGTACTCTTTAATGATGTCTTTTTGGAAACGAGCTCTTGCCTCCAATTCTTCCGGGTATACTGATTTGAAACCTCTGTCCAAATTGTCCTGTAACATGCATAGCTTAGTCCTAAGCAAGGTCAGACCGGAAATATACTTATGCATGTTCACTACATTGACTTGCAAATCTATGTTGGAGGCCATGAGCATCAACTGATCAAAGTACACATCAATCTCTAGTTAGACTAGGTTCTTCTCTTTGGCCTCAGTGAGCATACCAATCGACGGGGTGCCATACTTTCTCACCACGACATCCAAACTCTTGAACAACTATGCATACAAATCCTCAACACTAGTGATGAGCTGTGGGAGTTCTTCATAGTTCTGGATCAAACTCCAAATGCGTGATTTGTCCAACTCTACCTGCGGCTTCATCATCTTATGCAAGTGAAGCGGGGCTCCTTTATATCTCATTGTCCATGTCTCAACATGATCAACAGTGGCATGTATGTCTGTGAGTGTTCACGCTATCTTAGTGCAGCACTCCTAATGACCTTGTAGATGGATAACTGCCTTGTGTACTGTGACGAACCTGTCATACAGTCTTTATGTGACTGTCTCAAGAGGCGATACTTCAACAAGTATCGCTTTCTTCATCTCTTCTCTGGTGGATCCTATTGATTGTTCCTCTCTCTGCCTGGATGCTTGCAACTCCTTATCCTTGTGCTCATTTTCTGTTATCAAGAACTTAACACTCGAGCTTGTGGCTTTGGCACAATTCTTTGTAGCATTAGCCAAGACAGTAGGATGTCTTTGTACATCTGACACAATCACTTGTTCTTCAAAGTGTGCAGGTGATGCATGCTCATCTCGAAAGTGCGCTCTACATGTTTGTACAACTCTATATTGTGACTCATCAAAGGTTATGTTGTACATATCCATTCCTGGATTATCCTTAAGGAGAATGGTATCCCCTTGTTCACACGGGACTTGCTCTGTTGTTGGAGGTGGTGATGCCTGTGGTGTGACCTTGGTTGCTTTTGGCATGATGTTGATGTCTTAATCTTGTTCTAGTTGTTCCATTTGCTTGTCCATATGTTCTAGTATCGGTACATCCTATGAAGAAAGTTCATGTTCATGTGGTTGCTCACCTTGTTCCTCATTTTCTGCTAGTTTAGAGTATTCAACCTATATTGGTGTGGTTTGTGTTGTCTTTCCCCTTGCACTTCCTCATGTTCATGTTCTTGGTCTTGATCATGTTCCTATTCCTATTCCTATTCATGTTCCTGTTGCGCTTCCTTCTCTCTTCTACGCGGATCTTGTTCTTCTTTGAGATTCTACTCTACTTCCTGTAACTTCCTCTCTTCTTCTTCAAGTCTTTGCTTCTCCCTTTTTCTTTGTGCTACTCTCCTATTGTGTTGTCTCCTCTTTGCATCTATCTTCAAATCTACTCTTTCCACAAGTGGGTCTTCCTTAAACTTGTAGCTTCGCTCTGTCTCTATGCTTTTGGCAATCTTCCTCTTTCCTTTGTCTTGCATAGGTTTGTTGCTTACTGCTACTATTGTTGTTACTCTATGTGGTGCTACTTCCTTGAGTGCTTCTAGCCACTCTACTTCCATGCGGACTGGTTCATTTATCCTAGAGGAGTTATAACAATATATCCATGGGTCTTCCTCTAGCCAATGACATGCCCTGTAGATCCAAGAATAGTACACTCTCACACAGTGGACCTTGCATAATCCATGTGGATTGTACAAATTGAAACTCTTGGTGTCAAACTTAAACTTCTTGAAGTCCTTGACCTTGGCATCCACTTCTTTCAAACTCTAGATCACATACAACCTAATTCGCAAAGGAAGCATAGGTCATGGTGCCTTCTTCTTCCTATGCAATCCAACTGATAACCTTGTCGAGATGTGGTATGCAACCTCCTGCATGACCAACTTGTCCGTGGAAAACTTCGACAACACATGTGGAGCCTTTTCCGCGATGTACATCTTGATGAAGGTACCATCGGGTGAGGCGTACCAATCTACAATGTTTAGCAACGCCTCCATTGTTGCCTAGGACATGCAAGGTGAATCTTGTTCAAATATCATCGTGTAAAGAGAGGCGATGAAATGGTTAGATAGTCTATCCATGACTCCTTGGTAGTTGCATTCGAAGAGAAACTTAAAATATACTTTCAAAACACTCTCTGAAGGTGTCCATGCCCAACCCATGCCAAGAAACTATTGACAGGCACAGATTGCATCGAGTAGGTAGGCAGACATGAAGAATATTGCTTTATGATCCTTGGGCAAACTCCGGGCATTGGATGCATGCACTTTCAACTGGAGAGCCAACATGTTGGACCAGTTAAAAGGTTTTCCTTCACTTTCCAGTTTATCCAACATAGCAACCCAACTCTGCGGAAAGGTCTCCTTACTCCCTTCGCCGTATAAGCAGCATGCAAAGATGACCAAGAATTGGTAAGCCTTCTTGAGTGTCTTTGTCTTGTATATATGGTTGGGTTTCATCCTGAACTTTGATGGCTCCCTTACCCAATTCTTCAAAATGTTTCTTGTGTTCACGCTATTATTGGGAGTGTAAAATGGTGCATCCATCATGTTCACTGATTGTGGAAAATGGTACATCTATTGATAATATTTTTCCCTAAAGGAAGAAATTGTTGAAAATAGCAACAAGAAATGCTAAAAATAGCATTACTATAAATAGTAGTTTAGCTAGTGTTGATCTTAGCAACAGTGGATGGAAAAAATGGAAGTGCTAAAAATAGCATTCTATAAATAGCATTTCGGGATACCTTCCTATTTTAGTCAGTCCCTAAACTAAAATAGTGAAGTAAAATTCGAATTTGATCTTAGCAGCTAAATTAATTAATTCATCTTGAGTTAATTAGTTAAGGAAAATCAAACATGAAGTCTATGTGGGGACATGCAACAGTTTCTCCATTAATTAAGGAATTTATCCATCAGTTAAAGAGATAAGGATGAGTTGTAATATTGAGTTGTAATTAGTTGACTTAGTTAACTGAGTCAAGTCCAATTAGATTAATTCAAATAGTTTGTTGAATTAATGTCAGTTCAGTTAGTTAATGCTTGCATGCATGTAACCACTGCACTTCAAATAACTGAGTATTCTCTCATAAATAACTCATGCATGTCAGTTCAGACAGAGACCCAGTTGAGATCAGATGGAGGGGCAGTGTACTATCAGTTGCTAGAATATTCCATTCTAAATATTCCTTGCATGTAGAAGGAATTCTTTCCTTGAGGATTGCACAGTTACTTCTTCATGTTTAGTGAGTGTGATGAAGCCAATTTACACATGTGGCTTCACTGGACCCCAAGAAAAATTGCACAAGGAAACAGGAGGCTTGGAGGGCTTGAGGAGAACATATACAGTGTCTATTCAATCTGTGAGATGTATTTTTTTATTGTAGAGAGAACAGGATAGCTAGAGAGCTAATTCTTTTTGTAACTTGAACAAGATTTCCACTTGTATGATAATACAGAGTTGGGGTTTTAGGCTGAGGCTTTCCCCGAGTTATTTCTTCTTTGTTATGTGTGATTGATTTCTCATTCTCAGTTATATGTGTTCTCTTGATCTTTCTCAATTCAATTAAGCTTCCGCAAAGTGTTGTAGAAGTAGATCTTGTATTGTGTTTTAGTATATTGCATAATCTGTTGATCTATAATGGGAATTTCTACATGGTATCATAGCAAAGGTGATCAAGGTGAAGAACTATATACAAGAAGGAGAAGTTCAAAGTTTGTGTTTCCTGAATATAGAAATCGAGTTCTTATCACATCTCAATTTCGCCTATGGCGTTCAGTGGTTTAAGACTCGAGTGTGCCCTTGATGGCAGCTCGAACTATATAGCTCGGAAGGATCACATGAAGGCAGTATTAGAGGATAATTGTCTAAAGGACTTCATTGATCAAGAAGTCCCCAAGCTGACTGATGCTTCTCAACTGGCAGAATGGAAGAAATGTGTGGCTAGAGCAAGGATAATCCTCCTGGAGGGAGTTCAAGACCAAATTGTCTCAAGCCTCCATGGGAAGGAGACACCATTCTCAATGTGGAAAACATTGAAATATTTATATCGGAACAGCAGCAATTAGAGGAAGCTGGCACTAAAAGATAAGCTTCGTAAGATCAAGTGTGAAAAGGGTGACACAATCTCTAAATATCTTAACAAGCTCACCACCTGCAGGGATGAGCTTGGAAGTGTAGGGATCACGACCGCTGATGATGACATGGTGAGTCTTGCACTCCTTAGTCTTCTTAAGAGCTAGCATAGCTATCAAGACTCGGTTAATGGAAGAGAAACACTACCAGATTGGGAACAAATTTGGTTGGATCTAATGCAGGAGGAAATAAGAAGAAGCACCAGAGATGGATCCTCATCGAGGAAAGAAGATGAGGAAAATATAGCCTTAGCGAGTAAGCCAAGGAAAGGGAAAGGGAAAGTGTCCCATCCCAAATCCGGTTCTTCCCATGGTGGGAAGAAGATTGACAAATCGAAAGTGCGATGCTTTCATTGTCATGAAGTGGGCCATTATGCTACGAATTGTCCACAGACGAAATCCAAGAAGGGTTCCTCAAAGGGATCTGATGGTGAGGCACTACCCTCACAATTTGAGCTGGATTTCTCACTTATCACATGCATGGCTTCATTCATGGTTGGATGTGTGTGTTACCTGGACAATGGAGCTTCATTCCACATGTCAGGTGACAAGAATCTTTTCAGTACCTTGGAGGAGAAGGATCTCCAGATGCAGATCAAGATGGGCGATGATAGAAAGTACCATGTTTCAGGTGAAGGTATGGTTGTGTTTCAGAGGGAGCATGGAGCTCCCCTCACCCTGACTGATGTAAAGTATGTACCAGGTCTGAAGAAGAATCTTGTGTCTGTCGCTATGCTAGAAGATAAAGGCTATGATGTAGTCTTTAGTCAAGGAAAGGTATTCCTAAAGCAAATCGGTATTGGACAAAAAAAGCAAATAGGGATTAGAGTTAAGAATCTCTATAAGCTGGAGGTATACGACTATGTTGCTTTGAGTTTCAAAGCTGAGATGGTGCATAGCCAAGATGTTAGCGAGCTATGGCATAGAAGACTGAGCCACTTGCACCATGGAGCCCTGAAGATCATGTAGCATATTTCGACTTGATTACCCAAGGGAAAACTTGAGCAGACGACTACATGCAAAGGTTGTACCTTGGGTAAGTATGCAAAATCTTCCTTTCCGAATCGAGACAGTAGAGCAAGAGCAATCCTGGAGGGAGTTCACTCAGATGTTTGTGGACCCTTCTCTACAACCTCCACCGCTAAACAAAGGTACTATGTTATTTTTATTGATGATTTTTCTCGTAGATGCTGGATCTACTTTATGCAAAAGAAGGATTAGACCTTCTTAAGGTTTTGTGAGTTTAAAGCTTTAGCAGAGAAAGAATCTTGAAAGAAAATAAAAGCCTTGCATAGTGACAATGGTGGAGAGTATGTCTCCCAACAATTTAAATACTTTTACGCTATAGAAGGAATTAAATGGGAATTGACAACACCCCATAACCCACAACAGAATGGGGTGGCTGAAATGAAGAATAGATTGATTGTGGGAGCAGCTCGAGCGATGTTGCATGACCAAATCCTACCATTGCATTTGTGGGCTAAGGCATGCAATACAGCAGTATAATTGCAGAACAGAAGCCCACACCGTATACTGGGAATGAAGACACCTATGGAGGCCTATTCTAGGAAGCAACCTAATGTATGTCTCTTCTGAATCTTTGGATCATCAGTCTACTGTCATGTGACCAAAGATGCGAGGAAGAAGCTAGACCCAATAGCTGAGTTGGGAATACTTGTGGGGTACACGGATACACCCCACAACTATCGGGTGTACCCGCCTTCCACTCAGAGGACAATGGTACATAGGGATCTGAATTTCAATGAGAAGAAAGCCATGCACTTATCACTAGAGAAGGAGTTGGAGTTGCATGCAGATGAGGAACTTTCAGTTCCTAAGGAGGAGGAGCCTCAGATTTGATGTGGAGCATCTGCATGCATAGGATCTGGGAGTGGACACATCCACTCATGCTAAGACTTCCAAATATGGGTGGAAACACTCAAGGGAAGCTGACAGGTTGATGTTGGATGCATGGGAGAATGTGGGGCAGCCATGTTCTCGACATAGACAGAGGAGGTCGCCTGAGCAGTACACTGGGTACATGGCCCTAGTTGGGGAGTGTGTAAATACTAAACCTTCTTCATTCGAGGAGGCAGTGCAGCAACCAGTCTGGGTTGATGTAATGGTAGAGAAGTATGACTCTATCATTCGGAACAGTGTGTGGGATGTTGTCCCAAGGCCTCAGGGCAAGTCACTGGTGAGTTCCAGATAGCCTTACAAGGTAAAGCAGGCAGTTGATGGTAGTGTTGAGAAACATAAGGCAAGGTTTGTTGCCCGGGGTTTCTCACAAGTCGAGGGATTCGACTACGATGATACTTTTTCTCCCATAGCAAGGTACTCATCGAATAGATCAATGTTTGCAGTATCAACTCAGATGGGGTGCAAGATCCACCAGATGGATGTGAAGACAACATTCCTCAATGGGAAGATTGAGGAGGTGTACATTGAGTAGCCAGAGGGTTTTGAGACCTTCGATTGTGAGTCGCATGTGTGCTGACTCAAGAGGGCTTTGTATGGGCTGAAGCAAGCACCTCGTGCTTGGTACACCAGGACCGACAGCTTTTTCACCAATTTGGGATTCACCAAGAGTGAAGCAGATGTGAACCTTTACCACATCATAGTGGAAGGTAAAGCATTGATCATTGTTCTTTATGTCGATGATCTGATTTTGATAGGTGATGATCAACTGATACAGTCTTGCAAGGAGGACCTTGTAAGAGAGTTCGAGATGAAGGACATGGGCCTTATGCACTACTTTCTAGGCATGGAGGTGTGGTAGAAAGATGGGGAAGTATTTGTGTCTCAAGGCAAGTATGCCAATGAGAAACTCAGGTGCTTTGACATGGAGAAGTGCAAGCCCATGCAAACTCCTTTAGCTGGGAACTGGAGGAAGGAGGATGCTACTTCATGTGAGATAGTAGTTGCAACTATTTATCGATAGCTGGTGGGTTATGTTACAACATTATATATTATAGAGCAATGGAACACATAAAATATTGCAGAGATATAAACACAGAAAACGCATAAAACAAGAGAGACACAGATATACGTGGTTCACCTATTTTGGGCTACATCCACGGAGAAACAGCCAATCCTTATTTTATTATATTATCCAGCAAACTAAAGAGATACAACCTACAACAAATCCGTTGTAGCTCCCTCTTCGCTCTCAACCTCCTCTCTCTTCCTCACTCAGAATACAGATATACATAGATGTAATTCAATTCCCTCATATATAGTGAGGGGTTGCCTTCTAGGGAAAAAAAACCCTAAATTAAACATAACTTCTACCATCAGATCATCCCCCTAATGAACGGCCTAGATTGACTAGAAATTACTATACTTTTACAAGGCAATTTTACATATATTTTTAGCTTCAGGGATGCTGCCCCCAACCCCCGTCTGGGGACCGCTGGCCCCCGGGACCCCTAGATAGGGGGGACAAGTCCCCCCCATGTGGAGAGGTGTATAATATTCCTAGGGTATACATCCAGTTGAGACCTTTGAATACAGAAGATAATCAGGCTCCACACCCAACAATATCCCACATGAAGATTGATTATAGCAACTCCACCGCTGTTTCATTTGCTAGACAATGAATCCACTTTGGACCTGGTTGTTCCTCATCTTTTTCATCATACTTAAAGACCAATTAAAACTGAGCAGATTCTCAGTTTCTCCCTAGTTACAACTTTTGTTAGCATATCTGCAGGATTCTGGCTAGTGTGTATCTTTTCCAGCTTCAACTGTCCATCTTCCAATGCTAACTGTATGAAATGGTACTTGAGTTGTATATGTTTAGTCTTGGAATGAAATGTAGAGTTCTTTGCAAGATGTATGGCACTCTAGCTATCACTGTATAACCTGCCCAACTCCTGCTTCTTACTCAATTCATCCATAAACCTTTGTAACCAAATCATTTCTTTACTAGCTTCTGTAGCAGCAACATACTCTGCTTTTGTTGTTGAAAGTGCAACAACACTTTGCAATTTTGAGACCCAACTGACAGTTGTTCCACCTACAATAAACACATACCTTGTTGTGCTCCTCCTATTATCTCTATCACCCGCCATATCTGCATCAACATATCCCTGTGGAGAAATGTTTGAACCATCAAAGTATAATGCTTTATTTATGGTACCTCTCAAATACCTAAGAATCCACTTCGCCGCCATCCAATGTTCTTTTCCTAGATTGTTCATGTACCTGCTTACAACTCCCACTGCATGTGCAATATCAGGCCTTGTGCAGACCATTGCATACATTAAGCTTCCAACTGCTTATGCATATGGAACTTTAGACATATAATCCATGTCTTCTTGGGTCTTTGGGCACATGTCCTTACTAATTTTGAAATGGCTAGAAAAAGGTATACTAATTGGTTTTGCATTCTGCATATTAAACCTTTTCAACACCATTTCTATGTACTCACTCAATGTTAATTTGCGATTCTTACTGTCTCTAGTTATTCTCATACCAAGGATTTGTTTTGCAGCACCCAAATCCTTCATTGCAAATGAGTTTTTCAATTTCCATTTGAGCACATTTGTTTCCTGCATGTTAGAACCTACAACAAGCATGTCATCTACATACAATAACAATATAATATAGCTGCCATCATTTTGCCATTTGAGATAAATACAATGATCAGAGTGACACCTAGTATAACCTTGTTTAGACATAAACTTGTCAAATTTTAGATACCACTGCCTTGGAGCCTGTTTTAAGCCATACAAGCTCTTCTTCAACCTACACACTAGTTTCTCCTTCCCTTTTACCTTCATATCTTTGTGCTACTACATATATATCTCTTCCTCCAAATCCCCATGGAAAAAGGTTGTCTTTACATCTAACTGCTCAAGATTGCAAAACTTCAGCTGCTACTAGACTTAGAATAGTTCTGATTGAAGTCATTTTCACAACAGGAGAAATATCTCATCAAAGTCTATACCATTTTTCTGTGCAAACCCCTTTCACCACAAGTCAAGCTTTATACCTTTTTCTACCTCCATCTTCTTCCTTCAACTTGTAAACCCATTTATTCTGCAATGTTGTTTTACCTACAGGCAACCTGACTAAGTCCCAAGTCTGTTTATGTGCTAAGGAGTCCACCTCTTCTTTCATGGCTTGCTCCCACTTCTTCCTGGTTTCTACCTGCACTGCTTCTTCATAACATTCTAGTTCACCAGAATCAGTCAATAACACATAATATAATGAAGGAGAGTATCGTTCAGGGGGTCTACTCATCCTGGTAGATCTTCTAACACCACCTTCAGGTGTTTGAAGTGCTTGTTTTTGTTGTGATTGTTGTTCTTGTTGTTGATCATTATGATTTCCAGGCACCATCACTTTTTCTTTGATCTCGTCAAGCACTATGGATTCTCTGTTTTCTTTTTCCTGTTTCTTTTCCTACAACTGATCCTTATACAAAACCTTTTCATTGAATATGACATCTCTTCTCCTAATGATTTTATGTTTTTCATTATCATAAAAGCGATAACCAAAGTTATTAACACCATATCCAATAAAGGTACATTTCTTTGATTTTGCCTCAAGCTTTTTTCTATTTTCTTTGTTAATGTGGACAAAGGACTCACAACCAAAAGTCTTTAAAAAAGAGTAGTTTACCATTTTACCTATCCATGCCTCCTCTGGAATACCACCATCCAAGGAACTTAAAGGCCCTCTATTTATTAGATAAACAGCAGTATCTACAACATATACCCAAAATTTTAAAGGCAATCATGCATGCAATTTCATGCACCTTGCACGCTCCATGATTGTCTTGTTCATCCTTTCTGACACACCATTTTCTTGTGGTGTTCCTGGAACTGTCTTCTCTCTACGAATTCCATTCTCTGAATAGTATCTATCAAACTCTTTGCTACAATATTCACCTCCATTATCTGATCTGGGACACTTCAACCTTTTTCCTGTCTCATTTTCAACCAAAGCTTTCCATTTCTTGAAAGTATCAAATACATCAGATTTATTTCGAATACAAGAAATCTAGGTTTTTCTAGTTGCATCACCAATAAAAGTAAGATAATAATGAGAGCCACTGAGAGATGATACCTGAGCAGGTCCCCATACATCAAATAAGCTCTAATTTTTCTCTCTTCTTTTCTTTCCCAACTCTAAGGAATATGACTCTCTTCAGTTTTCTATAAACACAATTCTCACATAATTTTAAGTCAACATGCTTCAAACTTGGCAACAAATTTCTTGAGTGAAGAATCTGCATCCCCTTCTCACTCATCTTCCTGAGCCTATGATGCCATACAATGTACCAACCTTTCCTCCTTTCGTTATTACCAGGGATCCTTTAGTGACCTTCCAGGTTTTATCTATGAAAATAGTTACACAACCTTCACCTCACAACTGCCCTATTGAAATCAGATTTTTATTCAGATCTGGAACATGCCTTACCTCCTTCAATGGCCGTTGATTTCCATTTTGTTGTTTTATGAAAATTGTACCCATTCAAATGATTTTACAGGGTTTATCATCACCCAATTGAACCTATCCAAAATCTCCTTGAACATAATCATGAAAATGTTTCCTATCAGGTGTGGCATGGAATGAGGCACCTAAATCTACCACGCAAACATCAATAATATTTTCTAATGAAATAATCAAAGCATCTTGCAACACATCACCTGTTACATTCGCTTCATGATTGTTTTCTTGTTGTGCTTCTCCCTCTTTTCCCTTCCGAGACTTGCGGTCTTTCTTCAAGTGTCCTTTCTTCTCGCATTTCCAGCACACTATCCCCGATCTGGACTTGGGTCTGCCTTTTCTTGACTTACTACGATATCCTGAGCTCTTTCCTCTTTCCATTTTTCTTCCCCTAGTCTATGTAGTCAAAGCATTACCTGATGACCCACCGGAGCCTTTCCGTTGCATTTCCTCGCTAAGGATTACACCGACAACATCATCAAACTTTAAAGTACTAGATCCAAAGATAGAGTTACTAATGGCCATAACTAAACCATTCCAAATTTCTAGCAATGAGCACAAAAATAACAGAGCCCTATATTCATCATTAAAATTTACCCCTATATAACTTAACTGACTTGTAACTGTATTAAAATAATTTGAATGGTCTGCAACAGATCCACCTTCTGACATCTTCATATCAAATAAACGCTTCATAAGAAATACCTTATTTGAGGCTAAGGTGTTTTCATATAGTTTCGCCAATGCCGACATTAAACCCTCTATTGTCATTTCCTTTGAAATATTAAATGATGCTGACCATAGTTGTATTGTTCCAAGTGCCTTTCTGTCGAGAATATCCCATTCTGTGTTTTTCATACTTGTCAGCTTCTTTATCTTTCCGCTCAATGGTAGGTACAGATCTCTCTGATACAGATAATCTTCCATCTGCATCTTCCATAGTTGGTAGTTTTGGCCATTTAATTTTTTGAACCTAAACCTACCATCTTCCACCATTACTCCCACTCGAACCATGAACCCTTCTCTCCTACGAGTTTATCACCCAAATAGACCTTCAACTCTGATATCAGTTGTTAGAACATTATATATTACAAAGCAATGGAACGCATAAAATATTGCAAAAATATAAACACAAAAAATGTGTAAAACAAGAGAGACACAGATATACGTGGTTCACCCAGTTTGGGCTACATCCACGAAGAAATGGCCAATCCTTCTTTTATTATATTATCCAACAAACTGAGGAGATACAACCTACAACAGATCCACTGTAACTCCCTCTTCGCTCTCAATCTCCTCTCTCTTCCTCACTCAGAATACAGATATACATAAACGCAATACAATTCCCTCATATATAGTGAGGGGTTGCCTTCTAGGGCAAAAAACCCTAAATTAAACATAACTTCTACCATCAGATCATCCACCTAATGAACGGCCCAGATTGAGTAGAAATTACTATACTTTTACAAGGCAATTTTACATCTATTTTTAGCTTCGGGGGCGCTGCCCCCAAACCCCCCAACTGAGGGGGATCGGCCCCCCCGCACTCCCCCATGTGGAGGGGTGTATACTCTTCCTGGGGTATACATCCAGCTAATACCTTTGAATACAAAAGATAATCAGGCTCCACACCCAACAGGTTCACTTATGTATCTAGTGAACACACGACCTGACTTATGCTTTGCGGTGAACCAGTTGATTCAAGCTATGGTTCAGCCTACCAAGATGTTTTGGAAGGTAGCGAAGCATGTGCTAAGATACCTCAGAGGCACATCTTAGTTCGGATTGTGGTACAGACGAACAGAGGGAGTGAAGCTTCAGGGATTCATAGATGTGGATTCAGCAAGGAGTCCATCAGACCGGAAGAGCACTTCTGGAGCAATCTTCAACCTTGTTTTAGCTGTAGTTTCCTTGTATAGCAGGAAACAGAGTTCAGTTGCACTTAGCTCAGCAAAGGCTGAATACATGTATGCTAGTCAAGCAGCATGTGAGGCCATTTGGATGCGGAAGATTCTAGTGGAATTGTTTGGTCAGATGATGGATCCTACAGTGATCTACTGTGATAACCAGAGTTGTATCAAACTCTTTGAGAATCCAATTTTTCATGACAGGTCCAAGCACATTGATATCCAGCATCACCATCTTCGAGAATGTGTGGTCAAGAGAATCATGTTGTTGTTATATGTTTTGACCGAGGAACAGGATGCAAATATTTTGACTAAGGCATTGTCAAAATGCAAGTTCGAGTTCCACAGAGATAGGATTTGGGTTACTGATAATCCCTTTCTTTTTGAGAGGGAGTGTTGAAAATAGCATCAAGAAATGCTAAAAATAGAACTATTATATATAGCAGTTCAGCGAGTGTTGATCTTAGCAACAATGGATGGAAAAAATGGAAGTGCTAAAAATAGCATTTCAGGATACCTTCCTATTTTAGTCAGTCCCTAAACTAAAATAGTGAAGTAAAAATCGAATTTGATCTTAGCAGTTGTTTGTAAATAATTAATTAACTCATCTTGAGTTAATTAGTTAACGAAAATCAAACATGAAGTCTATGTGGGGACATGCAACAGTTTCTCCATTAATTGAAGAATTTATCCATCAGTTAAAGAGATAAGGATGAGTTGTAATATTGAGTTGTAAATAGTTGACTTAGTTAACTGAGTCAAGTCCAGTTAGATTAATTCAAACATTTTGTTGAATTAATGTAAGTTTAGTTAGTTAATGCTTGCATGCATGTAACTACTGCACTTCAGATAACTGAGTATTCTCTCGTAAATAGCTCATGCATGTTAGTTCAGACAAAGACCCAGTTGATATTAAATGAAGGGGAAGTGTTCTATCAGTTGTTAGAATATTCCATTGTGAATATTCCTTGCATGCAAAATGAATTCTTTCCTTGAGGATTGCACAGTTACTTCATCAGGTTTAGTGAGTGTGATGAGGCCAATTCACACATGTGGCTTCATTGGACCCTGTTGTGGCCAGAAACAACCCCCCTTCTTATTTAGTTTTAGTAATAAAGCTAAATAAATGGGGACCCTTCTAAAAAATAAAAACTAGACCTATATTTCCCTTTGAATAAAACATGTTATCATAAACTTAGGAAAATACCCGCAAAACCTAAAAAACTTAAGTTTTAAGATAAGTTTCGAATAAAATTATTCTCTTGACAATAAAACATCGCATCACAAAGGGTAATGGGGAAACATCATATAAACAAGCTTTCGAAATTACAAGAACACTATGCAAGATCATGCGCCTTAAAGACTCATCACACATCGCGGATTTCATACGCCGCAAGTATCACCTAAGGTAAAATATCCCGATCCGGCGATATGCGATAAAGCATCTCGCAAATCACATCTCGTAACCACCTAACGAAATAAATGATTGTTAACAAAACGGATTAGCGATATTGCGAAGCAAATCGCAAAATCGCTTTATCGCAAATCTATAGGTCTCATGGTTCAATAAAGAATTCCTCGTAATCTGATACCGAGTTATGGGAATTAATGTCAATTTAATGGTTAGTTGATGATCATTTATGAGATAAGATTTAAATCTGATTGAAGGTTATTTCACGTAGGGTGATATATTTGATATGATTTCAGAATTAGAGAGCTTTCTCGTCACCTTATCTCTTACCATTATTCTTTCCTTACTTGTAAATTTGCGGGAGCGGCAAGCAGAATAATATACGCAGCAGGGTGCAGAACGTAATGGGAAAGAAGGGAAAAAGCTCCAGTTGTTGAGGACAAAGAGATGATGCCCTTATACACAGACACTACCTACAATAGAGATGTCAGCATAACTACTTGGGAAGGCATGTACAGTCTACTCAAAGAAGAAAAGTCGAGATTTATGGAGGTTCAAGCAATAGCAGACTCACGCGAGTCGTCTGAGGCATCAATCACTGAACTTACATGTTCATCCCTTCATCGAATAGCGGCAAGACCTAAGATTCTTCCATACACAGACATGGTTAAATGGGTACTAGACAATGCCGATATAGCAGACAGACAATTCAAGTCTCGAGGCTAAGACCTCATTGGGTCATTCACTCCATAATATTTAAGGTTTATGTATCATCTACCAGAACCGCAGGCAACCTACAACAAGCAGTTCATAGAGAAGTTTACCAAAGAAATTTAAGATTTGGCAGAATGTACCAAGAACTGGTCAGCAAGGGAAGAACCATTGAAAAAAGACAAACATGGTATGTATAGTACTGGTTCGCTCTCCTCCCCATATTACTTTGCTGCTACTATGCTATGTAGACTATTTGGAAGTCCCGATGTCAACAAGTTTTCATCTGAGTGGCTACCCCTATTAGATGCAGCCACTAATGCCACTTTTATGGATTGGGCTCAGATATTGTCTGATAATTTAGCTTCAGCTATTTGGAACTACCGTTCCAAAAGAACTACTACTCAGAGGATTTATCCTCCTTTCTATTTAACTTCTTATGTTATGGATGCAATCTGTTATGTTTTCAAATGTCCTTTAATGGGTTGGAAGTGGACTACACATAATCCCTTGCCCATTCACATTTATCATAAGGAATTGTGGGATTCCAAGTTCATCCTGTATTTTTATAGAATTTTCCA
Source organism: Pinus taeda (assembly GCA_000404065.3). Lineage (NCBI taxonomy): Eukaryota > Viridiplantae > Streptophyta > Pinopsida > Pinales > Pinaceae > Pinus > Pinus taeda. The sequence goes on along the minus strand of APFE030435118.1, from coordinate 48,365 downwards.
TGGATTTATGTTGCCTCTGTATAGAATGTTGTATAATAAGGACACCCTGAGATTTTCCCCTGAAGTGGAAGTTGACATTCTCCTTGTCACAAGATGGTTTGGGGAAGAATTTTTCACCTATGTCAGAGTATTTGGGAGCATTGCTTCCCCTCATGTCCTACCCTTATATGTTCTTGATAAGTTATTGGCTCGAGAGATTGCTTACCAGACTTGTGGGGTGGGAGGAATGAGCAAAGAGTTGAAAGATAAGAAGAAGGCCATTTGGTCGCAATTTCCTATGGCATGTGGAGAGTTTTCATTGTTTGATTTAGGTCATGCATTCAAAGAAGTATACAATATGTTGTGTCTATGACTGTTCAAGTTTCCAGGAAGACAATTTGACCCTATTGATGTCATTAATAATTTCACTATTGCTGTCAAGATAAAAGTATTGTCCAAAGAAGATGATCTTTTTGATGATGCCTTCCAACAGAAAAGCACACTAAAAGAAGTTTTTCACATGGCTCAAATTCAATTTCTCCCAGCAGAATTCCAAGAATTGAAATTTTATGGAGAAAGGAGATTAGCTAACATCCCCTTGGATAAGTTACACTTGGAACCAATAAGGGAGCCTAATCCCAATATCAGTTTAAGTGGAAGCTTAGGTACAGACAAGTCTAGGTCTAAGTCTAGAAAAGAATCACCAGAACGCTCTAAACAGTCCAAGAGAGACCATAATAAAAGTGAAGGGTCAGTTAGAGACACTGCCCAATCTAAAGAACGCCCAGAGCAACAGGTCTTGACTATACCACAGGTAAAGGTTCCCCCTCCCATCATCCAGCCACCAAAGCCAGTAAGAACTGAGTTGGATAAAGAGTGGGAAACATTCAATGAATTGATTAATACTGAGGAGCTGAACATGAAGACACCTGAGGGTACATTACAGACAATGACATATATGATCGTGGAAACAGTCAACAATGCTCCAAAAATTGAGCATATTCCCATTACCCATCATCTAAAATCATGCTCAAAATAGAGGAAATTCCTCCTCTAGATGTATTCTATAGTCTGCAGCATAAGGCAGTGGTAAGAAGGCAAAGAAAGTAAAGGAAACTCAATAGTGTGCTCTCACCTGAGGCAGAGCAGCTTGACGTCCTTTGGCGAGAACCTACCACTAACCCTACTGAAAATCTAACTAAGTTATCTCATATCGCAGGAGCCTATGCTTTTGTTACCATTGATAAAGCATCTGAGGTATAGTAATTACTTAAGGATAGAGAGGAAAAAATCCAAATTTTGCAACAACAGCTACAGCAAGCTAGTGCCAACAGAGAAGCAGAGGAAAAGTTAGAAAATCTACAGCAAGATTTTCAACAAATGCAGCTGGGATACCAGAACAATTTGGCTGAAAAATAAAATCAGTTGCAGGCTATGCTTGAAATGCACATATATGATCCCAAGCTTACAAAGTTTGTCTCAGAAGCCCTTACCTTAAACAACCAACTCTTACAACAGTAAGAGGCATTGTGCCAAAGAATATCGCAAAGGACTTCCCATTGCAAGATAAGCGATAAAATTACCAATCAAGTCGTCGAATTGCGACATGATTATGATTTAATTGATAAGATAATATCTGATTATTTGACTTGGAAAGAATCGGAAGAAGGAAAGAAAGCAGTCACACTCAAAACCAATGAATCCCACAAATAAATGCTTTTCCATAAATGGGATGCACAAATTAGGAAGGCAGAACAGGTAGTGGAAGAAGCAGCTACAGCGGCAAACAACATCATTGATTGTGTCAATGAAAACCTACACAGAGCAAACCTAATTTCAGAGGCCACACTGGGATTTCTCCCAAAGGCATAGTAACTGCAGACAAGCTGGAAACAAAAGGTTGAGGAAAGGGCAGAGTCCATTAAGAAGTTAACGAAGTTGAGTTAGGATACTTACTGGTAGTGCTTGGTTAAACCGCATAGTCAATGCATGACTCTCAAATGCCTTCCAAACTCTGCCGAGAAAATAGCGCCAACACTTGCCGATTATGTTTTCGTAGGGAAACTAAAATCGGAGGTCGGCCAACTGACGCTCCTTAAGCCAATGTTTAATTCTTGTGATCTCGGAGAATAGATACATAGATAGTTAATTCCAGATTCAGTTTTAGTTTTGATTTATTTTTTCCTTAGATGAGGATGGTCATTTAAACCTCCTCCTATATTTTTGTAATAAACTATTTTTAGTATTTAGGAAGTAGTATTTTAACCCCTCTCATGAATTTAGAGAGGGGTCCTAAAATTTGTCAAAAACATTTCCTCAGAGCATGCACTTCTGCACCCTCAGAGGAGGTTTTGATGAATGAATGGAATGAGATTTATTGATATATGTGTTTAATCTCTGCTACTGAAATGCACTTTTGTACTCTTAGCAAATGTTGAATTAGGAAGAGATAGATCTATATTGCTGAAACTCATGAGTAGGACTTGTTATCAATGGTACTTTTATCTCTTAATGATTTCTACTTATGTGTCAAAGTAATATTTTATGCTCAATTATTTATATATGAAAGCTTGAATGTTTGAGTTATCATTTGGAACTTTTGTACGGTGATGACTATTATGTTTTTTGCTCAATGTATGAATGACTTATTATGTGATATGTTTCTCACAATTGTTTCGGATAATTTCTTATATGCAACAATTCATTTTTATCGAATTCTTTTCTTGTAGCAATTCAATTATCTTTATTACCAATTGCTATTAGAAACTACTTTAGATCGCATAAGTAAAAAGTTGAATCCCGGGTTAGTTTTAGAATTAGATATTCATGTTCATTAGAATACAATTGCATGTTTTAAATTAGATTTAGATTAAAAGCATTTTACTTAGAAATCCTTAGAAAAATGAAATATCAATTCTTACCAACACACAAAATGGGAAACTGGTCCCATTATCCCCAGTCGGACCCACCATCCCAAATGGAAAAGGAGTTTCTTTCAAGGTCCATACTAGGTGGGTATCCCCCTTGTTTTAGACCTAATTTTCGGGGCTTCAACATATTTGCCACTAGAAGGAGGGCCCAGAACTGTGAATTGTAATAAATCCAAATCTAAATACCATTCTGAGAGTAAATCGCCCTCAACATCTCCCCCGACTTCTCCATCACATTCCAAATCTTTAAATCCTAAGCAAGAAGTTGAGAAAACAACAACCACTGCCACAAACCCAAACATTTTAGAGAAATCTACTATTGAACCTCCTGAAGTTAAATCTTTGATTCATAAACTTCAAGGATTCCATATCACCACAAAAGTCTGAAATATCTCAAGGTAGTGTGACTTCGCAATACAATCCTTCTCATCCTTTAACCAGATTGCAAAGTGAAAAGTTTGGCATCAAACCAACCAAACTACCTCTACCTAAAAGGAAAATAGCAAGGAAGTCACCTCAAGGGTCTGATAGTGAGACTCTTTCATCATAAACATCCATTTCAACTTCCCCATCGCAAAGTCAACCATCCACCCCTCCACTTCAAATTGTTGTCCATTAGAGTACTGGAACTTTAACATCCTCATCTCTTCCACAAGCAACTTCGTCTGTGCTTTCCTTTGTTAGTAGTTCAATGATGGCCCAAAATCCATGGAATAATCTAGGGGCAGTCTCAATGCCTGTGCCCTTGAGTTAATTACCAACCCATTCTGAAAAATGGCTGCCTAAGTTTAATCCTGAAGCAAGCATGCTAGCAAGAGAACACATAAACAACTTTATTTTATCGATAAATTTAAATGCTGTTACTAATGAAGATGTTGTTGTCCGACTCTTTCCTTACACATTACAAGGAGCAATCGGATCTTGGTATTTTTCATTACCATCAGGATCCATCACTAGTTGGGACATTTTCCAAGAGTAATTCTTGACTAAGTTCGGCGATGATAGATCTACAGCAACACTGATCAATGATCTATTGAATCTAAAGACTAAATCAAGAGAACCTATCAAAGATTTTAACTCACGTTTCAACAAACTTTTGAATAAAATTCTGACCACTTCCAAGCCTAGCGAAGAAGTTTGAAGTGAATGGTATATATTTGCTTTACCATCAAATATAGCGATTTTCATTGATAGGGCTACCAAGACAACCTTGGCTGAAAACATGAAGGAAGCGATAGCAGTAAAGAAATGTATCTTAGCTTTAGAAAAGAAAAACATTGTTGATGAAAGAAAATCTAAGAAGGTTACTTTTAGAGATGATCCCAAGGAAAAGCAATCAAAAGACCCATTTCATTTAGAAGGATTACAGAAAGTCTTAAAAACCATTTCTAACGAGATGGTTGACATTAAGAAACAAGTAGCAGAGAATTCTTCAAAAAATCCCTACAAGCCTTATAGAAAAAATCCCTCAACTGATTCAAAGCCTCCCAGTGCTATAACAGATGCAGAATCTGAAGGACAAGAAGAGGAAGTTTCAAACGAAGAACCTACTGATGAAGATAAATTTGTAGAAGTACATGGAATGTGGGACTTCATCCTTCTAGATGAAGAGGATCAAGAGGCATCACCAGTTACTACAAGAAGCAGAAATCAGCTCGATCCTCCACAGCCTACTTCTAAATAGAAAAGCGCAAGCTCGATATCTAAAGATAAAGTCGCAAGTAAGAAATCATCACCAAAAGTGACTCAAACAAGCCCAGTCCAATCCGATCCCTCAACTCCATCTAAAACACTAATTGTTTCTGATGAGATGGAGCATAATATTGTTGAAGATATGAAGAAAACTAGGGATAACATTACTTTTCATGAATTGAGCAAATTGAAACATCAACAAAAGATACTTTTGAAAGAGTTACATGTAATTCTCATTGCACCTCTTCCTGTTGTTGTAATCTCACAAGCTTCTCATGAAATGGGAAGACCTGCAACTAATATGGAAAATAAAGTTGATCCTAATGATATTTCCTTAATCGGAGGTACGTCAAGATCCCATACTCCCCCATTCCTTCTTACTTATGAAATTTCAATAAAAACTTTCATAATTGTTTGGTAGATTCAAGAGCTTCATCTAATATCTTACCTAAAACAATATGTGCAAAGTTAAATGTCCATTCTCAAAAATCTGCAGTACGCATAGTTCAGCTGGACCGATCGCAGGTTGAAGTAATCGGTGAACTAAATCAAGTTACCATAAGGCTATCATCTAATCCAAAGGTATGTCAAGTTATTAATATTCTAGTTGCAGACATTCCTGAATTTTATGTCTTAATTCTTAGTAGGGATTGGTCTGAAAAACTTCATGGATACTTTGCAACCGACTGGTCACATATGTGGCTCTCTTACAATGGTAAACCAAATTAGATAAATGTTGAGTGACAAAGACACCAAAAATATATAGTGACGAAATTGGAAGGAGAAAACGAACCTGTAGCATACAGAAACAATATAATTGGCAACTATTCTGTTGAATCTTTCTTAGGAAATTTTAATGCTCATACTTCACCTTACCTAGAACATTCTGTTTTGTCTCAAGTAGAAAAATTTTCTCAAACAAATAATTCTAAATGTGTTAATTTTATAGATAGTCCTGCAAATAAATCTTTATTTTGGAAATTATTTTTTGATGGTTCTAAGTCTAGTGATGGAGCAGGAGCAGGATGTGTATTAGTTAGTCCAGAGGGAAACAAAACTATGCTAACATGTAGACTCAAGTTTGATAGCACAAACAACCCTGAAGAATATGAAGCTCTAGTCCAAGGACTGTACAAGGCAATCAGATTAGATATCAAGTATCTACAAGTCTTTGGAGACTCTGAGATTATTATTAAACAAGTACAAAATACTATACATTGTCTATCAGGTCATTTTAAGCATTATCAATCTTTAGTGCAAGATCTGACTAAACATTTTATAGCATTTAATATTTGACCTATTCCTAGACTCCAAAATGCTAGTGCTGACCTCCTGGCTAATGTAGCTTCCAAGCTCATTCCCTCGGAAGACTATAGCCCAGACAGATTCTCAATCGAATTGATCTTTAGGCCCTACTTCCCTGATAATGTTACAAACTGGAGGATTTTCAATGATGATCCTGATTTTGTAAGTTTCCTGACATCAGAAGGATCTTACACTAATCAGATAATTGATGAGGACCAACATGACGAGCAGTTACAACAAGAAAGCACTAATAATGCTATACCAAAATCTATAGTCAAGTTGGAAGACCTATATGATTTTAAAGACCGATTTAAGAGATCTACCAATTCAAAACTTCAGAGTTCAACTCTAAACTATGAATTAGTAAATTTAGGAACGGATACCAAGCCACAGAATATAAACCTAGGTCTTGGCGTAGCCCAAAAAGAAAAATTAGCCAATGTTCAGCTCCTGAAATAATACAAAAGTGTCTTTGCCTAGAACTACAATGATCTTAAGACTTACGACACTTCAATCATTCAACATATTATCCCAATGATAGTTGATGAAAAACCTGTCCAGCAAAAGCTAAGGAAGATCCATCCTAATCTGGAAAGTCAGATTAAGTCAGAGCTTAATAAAGTATTAAAAGCCAAAATTATTTTTCCCATTCCACATTCTAGATGGGTTTCCAATTTAATCACAGTCAGAAAGAAAAACGGAGATATTAGGATTTGTATTGACTTTTGGAATCTTAAAAAAGCCTGTCAAAAGGATAATTTTCCCTTGCCTTCTATGGAACAAATATTGCAAGCAGTTGTAGCATCAGAATTAATGTCCTTTTTAGATGGTTTCACCAACTACAACCAGGTTCTGGTCCATCCTCACAATCAGCTAAAAACCACATTCAGAACCAAATGGGGTACTTATGCATATCAAAATATGCCTTTTGGTCTAATCAACGCTGGCACCACATTTCAAAGGGCCATGGATATCGCATTCAAGGGATTAGTAAACAAATCAATGGTGATTTACTTGGATGACATAACTGTATATTCTAAAAAAACGTGGTAATCACCTTAGAGACTTAAAGCAGATCTTCCAACATTTCCAAAGGTATGGGATTTCACTTAACCCAAAAAAGTCATTTTTTACATTAAGTGAAGGAAAAATTCTTGGATTTATAGTGTCAAAATCTGGAAGCCATATTGATCCCGATAGGATTAAGGAAATTTCCAAAATATCCTTGCCACATAATAAGAAATCCATGCAATCCTTCCTTGGACAGATTAATTTTGTTAAAAGATTTGTTCTAGACTTCTCAAGGATTGTGTCACCATTACAAGGAATGATCAAAAAGAATTCACTTTTCAAATGGGGCCAAGAGGAATATGAAGCGTTCAATCTGATTAAGCAAGCAATTATTAATGCCCCATCCTTAGCAACTCCAAATTTTTCCGATCCTTTTATTTTGTATACATTTGCCTCTGATAAGTCATATGCTGCATTACTCACTCAGGCCAATCAAGACAAGGTGGAAGCTCCAATTTCCTTCTTTAGTTCAAATTTGCAAGGGGCTGAATTAAATTATTCTGAAATTAAAAAACAAGCTTATGCTATTTTCAAAGCAATCAAATATTTTTGACCTTTTCTTCTTAAAACCCATACAAAGAACATAGTGTCATTTCCAGCGGTAAGAAATCTCTTAGTAAAGAAAGATGTGGGTGAAAAGAGAGAAAATTGGGTCACTGCCTTACAAGAATACGACACTGAGATCAGGCTAGCAAATATTGTAAAAGGTCAAGGCTTTTGCAAGATGTTGGCTGGAGCATCGCTTATTTCTGAAATATCATCTCCAAATCAAGAGGTACAAATGTATGAGGTAAGCCTAAGCGATATTGAATCAAGATATGTTGATATCATATTTTATCTAAAGAACATATATGCTCCTTAAAATCTGAATTATACAAATAAAATAGCCCTAAGATTGAAGGCTAAGCAATATCAAAAGCAATATCAACTCATAAATGATGTACTTTTTAGGATGAATTATGATTCTGTTCTCCTTCGATGTCTTGAGAAATCTGAAGCTGAAAAGGTGTTGCAGGAAATCCATGATGGACCAGCAGGAGGACATTATGTGGGAGATGCTACAGCACATAAAATTTTGCGCGCAGGATATTATTGGCCTACACTATTTAAGGATGCGCATAGCTATGTAAGGAAATGTCAAGTTTGTCAAACTACTGCCGAGAGACAAAAGAAACCATCATTTCCTTTGCAACCAGTCAATATTGATCATCCTTTTGATCAATGGGGATTGGATATAATAGGTGAGATCATTCCTCACTCTTCTAAACAGCATAGGCATATCCTTACACCTACAAATTATTTTACTAAATGGGTAGAAGCAGTTCCGCTCAAGACAACCAACGCTGAACATATCATTGATTTCATAGATCAGTTCATAATCACTAGGTTGGTTTACTCTCTGCTTTAATGTTTGACAATGCATCATATTTTTCTGGAAGTGCTATCACTGAATTTGCACTTAAAAGAGGTTTTAAGCTTAAATATTCTGCCAATTATTACCCACAAGGGAACGAGTTGGCCAAATCAACAAATAAAAACTTAATCAGAATCATTAAGCAAACCATTGATCAGAATCATAAAGATTGGCACAAATCTTTGATGTATGCTTTTTGGGTAGACCGAATAACCCAAAAGGCTTCCATTGGCACTTCTCCCTTTAATTTAGTTTATGGTAAAGAAGTAGTTCTCCCAACTCATCTAGCAATTCCTTCTTTGGCCTTAGTTCAATTTATCGACAAAACACCAACTTCATCTTTACAACTAAGACAACTGCAGATCCTTAAGCTAGAAGAGCAACAAGAACAGGCTAAAACCACACACGCTCATCATCAAGCATTAGTAAAGGCTTCCTTCGATTCAAGCATGGTATCTAGGAAGGATTTTCAAATTGGAGATTTAGTTTTGAAATGGGATAAGGCTCATGAGGAAAAAGGCAAAACATTCTAAATTCCAACGAATGTGGCTTGGCCCAATCCAAATTGTTGAAATCATAGGTCCATCCACTTTCATGTTGCAAGATTTAGCAGGGAAAAGAGAATCTTTACCTGTTAATGGGAAGATCCTTAAAAAATACTTTCCATAGAAGATGACCTTTTCTTTTTTTGTAAATTATTGTTATAGCTTTATTTTGATAATAAAACAGGTTGAAAATGGTTAACTTTGGGAATTCACAAAAAAGATTAGTGTTTCTTTTAGATTTTGTTTTTTTGCTTGTATAAATAGAACTGATTTCAAAAATCGATCATTATTATTGAAAGATACAGTCAAATGCCACAAGCCTGAAAATGCTACTAGTTTTAGCCTTACGAATTTTGATGAAAAGCAACCTTTTAGTGAGAATTTGTTTTGTATCAATCAATGAAAAGCATCAATAACAAAACGAAGGTTCTCTGTAGAAAATTGTTTCCAAAAACTCTATAATTGTCATCCAGATTTATTCTTAAGGAACCAATGACTTCCTCCCCACCTAGGGAATTACGAGTTTCAAGGAGTAATCCAATGATGCACTATAAGCTTAAAGAACAAGAGGTCTCATCATGAGTCGATTTATCATGATCATAGATATTATAACTTGCTGACATTGCCAAAATTGCATACCAAAACAGGGCAATGACTCAAGATTGTTGCAATCAAAAGACAAGGGGTCTCATCATGAGCCAGCTTGTTCAGTAAAGTTATAAATCAAGTGAATGGCACTGTCATAATTTGGCTACCAAACCAAGACATTTTCTTTAAGAATTAAAGAAAACAAAAAACAACAAGTGTGGATATGGATTTATCTTTGAAAATTGTATATTTCTCCAAGTAGGATATAGGAATCATTGCTGGGTAACAGGTAACCATGTCGAGGCTATGAACACCTGCTGGTAGCAGAGGCTCTACCTACGACAAATGAGCATACTTAAAACTGATCTACAGAGAAGTCTTTTTTTTATCTTTATAAACTAAGTAGTGGCTAATGTAAATACAATGACTAGCTTTGGGAAGTAAATAATCAGAGTTAACACAGGAGAAACAAACTACCATTAACAGCTTAAAGCATGATGCACTTTATATTTCTATAATAAAATTTGATTTTCCAGAAAACTTTTCTATTTGGGAAGTTTAGAAAGTTCAAAAAATAATCAGAGATAACTGGTTCTTCCTAGTGAATCGCCAATTGTTGTGGCCAACAACAACCCCCCTTTTTATTTAGTTTTGGTAATAAAGCTAAATAAATGGGGACCCTTCTAAAAAATAATAACTAGCACTATATTTCCCTTTAAATAAAAACATGCTATCATAAACTTAGGAAAATACCCGCAAAACCTAAAAAACTTAAGTTTTATGATAAGTTCCAAATAAAATCATTCTCTTAACAATAAAACATCACATCACAAAGGGTAATGGGGAAACATCATATAAACAAGCTTTTGAAAGTACAAGAACACGATGCAAGATCATGCGCCTAAAGGACTCATCGCACATCGCGGATTTCATACGCTGCAAGTATCACCTAAGGTAAAATATCCTGATCCGACGATATGCGATAAAGTATCTCGCAAATCGCATCTCGCAGCCACCTAATGAAATAAATGATTGTTAACAAAATGGATTAGTGATATTGCAACCTATGATATTGTGATCTGCAATATTGTGAAGCAAATCGCAAAATCGCTTTATCGTAGATCTGCAGGGCTCATGGTTCAATAAAGCATTCCTTGTAATCCGATATCGAGTTATGTGCATTAATGTCAATTTAATGGTTAGTTGATGATCATTTATGAGATAAGATTTAAATCTGATCGAAATGTTATTTCACGTAGGGTGATATATTTGATATGATTTCAGAATTAAAGAGCTTTCCCGTCACCTTATCTCTTACAATTATTCTTTCCTTACTTGTAAATTTGCAGGAGTGGCAAGCAGAATAATATACGCAGAAGGGTGCAAAACATAATGGGAGAGAAGGGAAAAGCTCCAGTTTCTGAGGACAAAGAGATGATGCCCTTCTACACAGACACTACCTGCAACAGAGATGCCGGCATAACTACTTGGGAAGGCATTTACAGTATACTCAAAGAAGAAAAGCCTGGATTTATGGAGGTTCAAGCAATAGCAAACTCACATGGGTCGTTTGAGGCATCAATCACTAAACTTGCATGTTCATTCCTTCATCAAATAGCTGAAAGACCTAAGATTCTTCCATACATAGACATGGTTAAGTGGGTACTGGACAGTGCCGATATAACAAACAGACAATTCAAGTCTCGAGTCTAAGACCTCATTGGGTCATTCACTCCATAAGATTTAAGGCTTATTTATCATCTACCAGAACCACAGGCAACCTACAACAAGCAATCCATAGAGAAGTTTACCAAAGAAAATGAAGATTTGGTGGAATGTACCAAGAACTAGTCATCAAGGGAAGAACCATTGAAAAAAGACAAACATGGTATGTACAGTATTGGTTCCCTCTCCTCACCATATTGCTTTGCTGCTGCTATGTTATGTAGACTATTTGGAAGGCCTGACATCAACAAGTTTCATCTGAGTGGCTACCCCTATTAGATGCAGCCACTAATGCCACTATTATGGATTGGGCTCGGATATTGTCTGATAATTTAGCTTCAACTATTTGGAACTACCGTTCCAAAAGAACTACTACTCAGAGGATTTATCCTCCTTTCTATTTAGCTTCTTATGTTATGGATGCAATCTGTTATGTTTCCAAATTTCCTTTAATGGGTTGGAAGTGGACTACACAGAATCCCTTACCCATTCACATTTATCATAAGGAATTATGGGATTCCATGTTTATCTCGTATTTTTACAGAATTTTCCATGGAGTTATGTTACCTCTGTATAGAATGTTGTATAATAGGGATGCCCCAAGATTTTCCCCCAAAGCAAAAGTTGACATTCTCCCTGTCGCAAGATGTTTTGGGGAAGAATTTTTCACCTATGTCAAAGTATTTGGGAGCATTGCTTCCCTTCGTGTCCTACTCTTATATGTTACTGATAAGTTATTGGCTCGAGAAATTGCTTAACAGACTTGCGGGGTGGGAGGAATGAGAAAAGAGTTGAAAGATAAGAAGAAGGCCATTTGGCTGCAATTTCTTGTGGCCTATGGAGCCTTTTCATTGTTTGATTTAGGTCATGCATTCAAAGAAGTAGACAATATGTTGTGTCTACGACTGTTCAAGTTTCTAGGAAGACAATTTGACCCTTTTGATGTCATTAAGAATTTCACTACTGCTGTCAAGATAAAAGTATTTTCCAAAGAAGATGATCTTTTTGATGATGCCTTCCAACAAAAAAGCACACTGGAAGAAGTTTTGCACATGGCTCAAATTCAATTTCCCCCAGCATAATTCCAAGAATTGAAATTGTATAGAGAAAGGAGATTAGCTAACATCCCCTTGGATAAGTTACGCTTGGAACCAATAAGGGAGCCTACTCTCAATATCAGTTTAAGTGGAAGCTCAGGTACAGACATGTCCAGGTCTAAGTCTAGAAAAGAATCACCAGAACGCTCTAAACAGTCTGAGAGAGACCGTAATAAAAGTGAAGAGTTAGATAGAGACACTGCCCAACCTAAAGAACGCCCAGAGAAACAGGTCTTGACTACACCACAGGTAAAGGTTCCCCCTCCCATCATCCAACCACCAAAGCCAGTAAGAACTGAGCTGGATAAAGAGTGGGAAACATTCAATGAATTGATTAATACTGAGGAGCAGAACATGAAGACACCTGAGGGTATAGTACAGACAAGGACAGATATGATCGTGGAAACAGTCAGCAATGCTCCAGAAATTGAGCATATTCCCATTACCCCATCATCTGAAATCATACTCAAAATAGAGGAAATTCCTCCTCTAGATGTATTCTATAGTCTGCAGCATAAGACAATGGTAAGAAGGCAAAGAAAGAAAAGGAAACTCGACAATGTGCTCTCACCTGAGGTAGAGCAACTAGACGTCCTTTGGCGAGACCCTACCACTGACCTTATTGAAAATCTAACTAAGTTATCTCAGATCGCAAGAGCCTATGCTTTTGCTACCATTGATAAAGCTTCCGAGTTACAACATTTACTTAATGATAGAGAGGAACAAATCCAAACTTTGCAGCAATGACTACAACAAGCCAGTGCCAACCGATAAGCAAAGGAAAAGTTAGAAAAACTACAGCAAGATTTTCAACAAATGTAGTTGGGATACCAGAACAATTTGGCCAAAAAAGAAAATCAGTTGCAGGCTATGCTTGAAATGCACAGAGATGATCCCAAGCTTAGAGTTTGTCTCAGAATCCCTTGCCTTAAACGACCAACTCTTGCAACAGCAAGAGGCATTATGCCAAAGAATATCACAATGGAATTCCCATTGCGAGATCAACAATAAATTTACTAATAAAGTCATCGACTTGCGATATGATTATGATTTAATTGATAAGAGAATTTTTTATTATTTGACTTGGTAGGAATCAGAAGAAGGAAGGAAAGCAGACACACTCATAATCAATGAAGCCCACAAAGAAATGTTTTTCCATAAATGGGACGCACAGATTAGGAAGGTAGAACAGGCAGCGAAAGAAGCAGTGACAGTGGCAAACAACATCATTGATTGTGTCAATGAAAACCTACATAGAGCAAACCTTATTTCAGAGACCACACTAGGATTTCTCCCAAAGGCACAGAACCTGTAAACAAGCTGGAAACAAAAGGCTAAGGAAATGGCAGAGTCCATTAAGAAGTTAACCAAGTTGAATTGGGATACTTACTGGTAGTACTTGGTTAAACCACCCAGTCAATGCATGACTCTCAAATTCCTTACAAACTCTGCTGAGAAAATAGCGCCAGCACTTGCCCATTATGTTTTTGCAAGGCAACTAAAATCGGAGGTCAGCCAACCGACACTCCTCAAGCTGATGTTGAATGCTTGTGATTTCAGGGAACAAATACATAGATAGTTAATTCCAGATTCAGTTTTAGTATTTCAGGGAACAAATACATAGATAGTTAATTCCAGATTCAGTTTTAGTTTTAGTTTTGATTTATTTTTGTCTTAGATGAGGACGATCATTTAAACCTCATCCTATATTTTTGTAATAAACTATTTTTATTATTTAGGAAGTAGTATTTTAACCCCTCTCATGCATTTAGAGAAGGGTCCTAAAATTTGTCTAAAACATTTCCTCAAAACATGCACTTTTGCACCCTTAGAGGAGGTTTTGATGAATGAATGGAATGAGATTTATTGATATCTGCGTTTAATGTTTGCTATTGAAATGCACTTTTGTACTCTTAGTAGATGTTGAATTAGGAAGAGATAGATCTATATTGTTGAAGCTCATGATTAGGACTTGTTATCAATGGTACTTTTATCTCTTAATGATTACTACTTATGTGTCAAAATAATATTTTATGCTCAGTTATTTATATATGAAAGCTTGAAGGTTTGAGTTATCATTTGGCACTTTTGTATCGTGATGACTATTCTTTTTTTTCTCAATGTATGAATGACTTATTATGCGATATGTTTCTCACAATTGTTTTGGTTAATTTCTTATACGAAACAATTCATTTTTATCGAATTCTTTTCTTGTAGCAATTGAATGATCTTTATTACCAATTGTTGTTAGAAATTATTTTAGATCGCATAAGTAAAAAGTTGAATTCCGGGTTAGTTTTAGAATTAGATATTCATATTCATTAGAATACAATTTCATGTTTTAAATTATATTTATATTAAAATCATTTTACTTAGAAATCTTTATAAAAAGTAAATATCAATTCTTACCAACACACACAAATTGGGAAACTGGTCCCATTATCCCCAGTCGGACCCACCATCCCAAACGGAAAAGGAGCTACTTTCAAGGTCCGGACTGGGTGGGTATCCCCCTTGTTGTAGACCCAATTTTAGGGCTTCAACAGACCCCAAGAAAAATTGTGCAAGGAAATAGGAGGCTTGGAGGGCTTGAGGAGGAAATATACGGTGTCTATTCAGTCTGTGAGTTGTATTGTTTGATTGCAGAGAGAGAAGGATAGCTTGAGAGTTGTTTCTTTTTGTAAATTGAACAAGATTTCCACTTATATGATAATACAGAGTTGGATTTTTAGGCTGAGGCTTTCCCCAGGTTCTTTCTTATGTGTTATGTGTGATTGATTTCTCATTTTCAGTTATATGTGTTCTCTTGATCTTGCTCAATTCAATTAAGCTTCTACAAAGTGTTGTGGAAGTAGACCTTGTATTTTGTTTTAGTATGTTGTATAATCTATTGATCTACAGTGGGAGTTTCTACAGAAATCTCTGCTCCACTAGCACTGCTCAGTATCATCGTCTCAGTGTCAGTGTGTGAGACAATCTAGTGGATCACATCTATACACGGGAAGGTGGGATACCTGCATGCAACCTTGTACAATCTTGACTTATGAATATTGACATATACTTGACGATCCTCCAAATTCTCCTCAAAGTTGCCTGTGAATATAGTGTTGGTTTCTTGTCATGTCATGTGATCTTGATGTCTTTCTCAATGAACAGGTGTGTGTCTGTGTACATGGACAAGCTCATAGACCCCTGCTCAACCACATCTCCAGTATTGCTTTCAACTGTGTCTTTTGATCCAACTCTCTTAGATGCCATGACATCTGAACTCCTAAGAAGTTGTTCAAAAACATGTGGTACCTGGAGACAGAGAAAGCACTCACAGCAAGGCATTGTCATCTAAAAACATAAAGCAACTTGACAATCAATCGGGCAACAAACTGGGTGACTGTTGGGCAAAATTGCGCAACATTGACTTTGGGAGGCTGGGAGACTATCTGTTGGAACTGTGCATTGCACAATCTCAGCTACTAGTGAGGCTCACAGCTAACTAGAATTGTGCAATGCACAGTCTAGTGAGGCTCACAGCTAATTAAAGTTGTGCAATGCGTAGATCAGTCAGGTTTGGTTTCTAGTTGGAACTGCGCATTGTGCAATTCTGGTGGGCAGGACTGGGCAATGCCTCCCAAGATTTCTTATAGTGCAGCTCAAAGCTAGTGTGGGAGGCCTCTATGCAATTCCTGGAGGCAAGGAAGAGACTTTCCTACCAGGAATGCATAGATTATGTTGGGAGAAACAAGATTTGGGCCATGACAACCCGTATCCACCCAATGGAAACCTAAAAACACGAAGGACTAAGTGTGTGTGATAATCTGGTGTACATTTGAGTGAATAGACATGCATGCAATTTAGGGGAGTGCAAAAATCAATCAAACAGAAAAACCAAGAAGCTCATGAAGAGAATCATCACAGCGGCGACTCTTAGTGTAGAAACAGTTTTATGCATGCAGAACTAAGGAAAGGTAATGAAAAACTTGAAACAATACTTATACAAGTTCAAAAACATTGAAACACCAGTGTTCATTCAATAATACAAGGGAAACAGAACTCATACAAGCCGAAAAATAAAAAGAAACAGAAAAAACGACAAAAGGCATGAAAAACAAAACTTACATGGAAGAGTTGTGTTGACTGTGTTGAAGGTTCCTAGATGCCTCGGGAATGCCAAAGCTCCAAGACCAAATGTGAAGAATGATATATGAGGCACCATTTAAATAGATTTGGTAAACTTAGGGTTTATAACACACATGCCACAAATCTAGGAAAAAACAACACTTGGCGGGGAGTTTCTAAAATCGATTTTGCATGTAACTCCCACTGCTAAAAATAGATCACTAAAATCTAAGGATGCTTTTTCGATTTTTTCTTTTTTCTTTTTTCAGGAAAATATTCTCAGTATGCAAGGAAGAATTGTGTAGTTCTAGAGGGAACCTAGAAACCTACCGGCACATGCAATGGACAGTCACTAAGGGAAAACTTTTGCATTGTTTCTAGGTCGAGTGGCCCTCGCTGGTTGCTCATCTCTATGCAATTTTTCAGAGAGTATTGCTAGCCAGTTCTGTGCATTTATAGAGAGAAGTGTCATCTGGCCTACTCTATGTGTTTCTAAAGAGCATTTTTGGCTGGCCTACTCTGCGCAATTCTAGAGAGCAATGATGGATGGCTTGCTCTGCGCAAATTTTGAGTGTAGGGAAGTTGTTGGGCTGCACTGCGCAGTTTTGGAGAACAGTGCTAGCTGGATTTCTCTACGCAATTTTTGAGTGCAGGATAGTTTTTGGGCTACTTTGCACAATTCCTTAGGGGAATACATACATCCCTCCAGGATTGCGCAGTTTTTCCTAGCAACGCATTGACTGGATGTGAACCAAGTGTTGGGTCAGATTTTGGTTGACCCGTGGGACAAGTGAGTGAACACAAGATGTTAAGTGACGGATGAAATAAAATAAACACAAGTACCTAATCAGTGCAAGATAGGTGCTATAATTTCAAGGAGGGAGGCTCCAAAATGAAGTGAAGCCAAAATTTTGGAGGGTGGTTGTAGTCACTACAACATTGGCGACACACCGGTGAACTCCAGCTCTTTTTATGGACCTTGTTCGTGAAAAGCAAGTCTAACTCCTCCTGAGGTATTTTTCGATTCTTTGATCATCATGGCTTCAACACTAAGCTTGAGTTAAAGATATAGTCCCTATCATTCTCTTGATCAGTCAGCACACATACCAAGCCAAGTCAACTAAGTTGTTTCAATTAGGGATGAGGGGTAAATTGCTGCACAAGTAATATAGATGTCATAGTTTTAGTTTCATATTTGGTGTTTCTCCACTACTAGCAGGCCCAGACAGTACCCCAGAGGAGTCACGCAGGGACACAAGCATCAGTCTACTTCTAGCGAACCTAGTCAATACCCCGATGGAGTTACTTTCATCACCTCTCTACTCAGGAAGCCTTTCTCTTCTTTTTCCTTATTTATATTTTTCATTTTTCAAAGAACTGTGCATATGTGCTTATTTATTTCAAAGGTGGAAGAGGTATCCTGACTTATTGACAGCAGAAGAGGTTGTCTCTTTAGAGAATTATTTTATATATACCTCTAACAATACTTGTTAAGATTTTCCCCCTCATCTTACTCTACTTGACTGAGCTGACACTGGTTAACGTAAAAGAACTTATTAGAGTAGGTGGTACTAGTTAAAATTACAAGCATTGTGTTTTCACCAAGACTCACTATGAACAGAACATATTTTCCATGAGGGTATTATCGACTGAAGTCAACAAGCTCTTCATAAAGAGAGAGAGGACAATGGATAACCAAGTGTTGATCGTTGTGCAAGTCCTCTTGTACCTTACCTTGCTTTTCTCGAGAGCCACACACAGTTTCATAAGAAACTAAACCTATGGGTGTAAAACAAGTGAGAAAACAAGAAATAAAAGAACAAAAGTAAATGAAATCAATGCAAGAAAATGAAGCAAGAAAAACAAGTAATACAAACAAAGTTCACAGAGCAAGCATGCAAAAAAATAAAAACAAGGAAACAAACACTACTCCTACTCCTAAACTAAACAGTGCATGGGCCTCTTCACATAAAGTGATATTTCCAATGTAGCCATCAGGGCATTGGTTGACCCATTTCATTGAAGACGTGGTTTACAAGAAAGGTAATCGTGTAAACTAGCAAACAAGAAAAATGTAACAGTGAAGACCAACACACTCGGAATTTTAAAATGTCCACAAAAAAAAAAAAAAAAAAAAAGAGTGAAAGATAAATATTTTGCGGACCTGTCACGATTATGCAACACATTTTGTGTAGATGATAAGCATGTACACTCTTTTGACCATGACAAACGAGCAAACATAAGAAACAAATACAACTTACATTTAGAAAGAGTGCTCATTGTGTATGATTCCTCCAATGCATGAGTGATAGGAACATGTGATTCAGGTGAAGGATGTGAACTTTGTGAATTAGATTGATCTTCAATGTAAATAGGAGAGTGATGAGGAGCCTTGGGTGTTTTGTCAGGTTTATGATCTATCATGGAATAGACCTCAAGACAATGATGGCCTCACATAACCATCAGCTCGATTTGAAGTGCCTTGACAGCTTGTCATGTTTCCACTTTGTCAACAAATATATCATCACATACAGGCGGCTTAGAAATATCAACAATGAATGGATCATCATCGTGATCAAATGGAGTAAAGAGATCACAACAGACATGATTAGAAAATTTGAAAAATTCATCAATGTCCTCATGATCTAATAAATCGTACAGAGGGGTTGATGAGAAGCCAAAATGTTCACCCTCTGCGTTTCCGAAAATGACAGATGAGATATTAAGTGGATTTGCAAACAAAGATGTGTCCTCTCCTCTGTGCAATGACAGACTAACATCCGATGTGTTTTGTGAATAATCAAAAGTAGATGCATCGAGGAATGAATTCTCACATGGAAAATAAACAATGGTAGAATCACAAAAGATGTCATGGAAAAGCGGATGAGGTGTGGACAGAAGGAGGTCATCCTTCACTGCAAGTTCTTCTTTAGATTCCCACACATACTCAACAGAAATGATAGCTCAGGTTTGTTGCTCAACACCAACTCCTTCAAACACTTGAGCTCATGAACACCAAGTGTGGAGTCTAGAACAGGAGAACACAACACAGTACAATCTGCAGGATCAACAGAACGCAGGCATGGAGGTTGAGGAAGCAAGTCCACATGGCAATCAAAAGTATCGGAAGCCAAATCTACAGAGAAATCAAGAGGATGTGCAGTGGGAGGATGTGACAGTTCAACATATGGTTGCGCACATTCTCCCACCTTGCATTGCAAGGCTAAGGTTGTTTGATGAGATGAGGACGTACAGTCACTTGTGACAGCAACCTTGTCAGCCTTGGATTTAGCATCTCCAACACCGAGGTACGTTGGGATGGGTTTGAATGATTCTAACACTCGTGGATTTTCATATATGTGAAGAAGGTATTGAAATCTTTAATGAAGAAATTTCCAATCAATTTAATCCTCTGGGATTTTAAAGGTGAGATTACGAAAGCGATCCCCAAATTGTACAAGGGATTCATTAGGTTCTTTCTATAATTGCGGCATTTTATTTTTAAGTGCATTACGCTCATAATTACGGAAAGAACGATCTATCTCTTCAATGAACTAGTTGAAAGAGTGAATATATTTATTAGGTAGTGTAATACACCATTGCAATGGGTGCCCTCAAAGCGTGAATGCGAACAGCGAGTAGGCCACATAATCCTTAAGATCTTCTAAGGTATCATAGAGATCTTCGAAAGTAGCTCTATGCCTAGGCCAAGTTGTTCCACCTCCACCTTCATATGTGTATTCTGACAAGAGATCCTAGAATTCCCTCGAGACTTCAAACGCATTTCCATAAGACATACATCTCAGAGGGTGAACAGTAACATAAGTCATGACAGATGTGAAAGAATTCAAAACAGATTTTGAGGACTCAACTTGTCATCTGGCCCTCTTAGTGCAGAAATGTTGGTGGTGCTAGACTCGCCAACATGTCAGGGGATCTCCCTGGTAATAAGTCCCAACTAGACCTCAAACCGTTTGGAGTAGGGTTCCCAACAGTGGGTAGTAAAGCTATGCCTTGACTACAATGGCATGCAGAGGTAAGAAAAATATCCTTGTCAGAATAAAGTGTGTAACCTTACATCGAATCAAGATAGATGCATGGGAAGGTTCTAACACACGAAGGGGGAAAAGAAGTGTATCCCTTAGAAGCTTGTAATAGTATGCAGCCTGAAAGGAACAGACGAGTTGAATGGCATCACAAGATGGAAAGAAAACTAGTCAACAATCCAAAATGATGGGTTAAACGAACAACACGACTCCAACAAGATTCATACAATCATATACGAAATAGTTCATCCACAAATGTGTAAGTTAAACAACATACATTTCTAAAGTAACCAGAATAGTCGAACTACAATAACAACATATGCATGAAGACATGTCGACTCTGTTATATTATATAAAAGTGAAAGTTCCATATATACATACAAGCATGACAGCCACTAGCCCCAATAGTGGAACGTTACAGTCAACACCACCTACTCCTCCAAAGAGATGTACTCGCCCTGCACTATTGAGAAGCCAAGGCTTGTCACAATACTCTCCAAGCCCTCTCTAAGAAATTCCTATAAAATCATGGCTCCCAAAAGCCTTTTTTATGAGTTATGAGGTTATATGCATAACAAAGGGTGGGTTACCCTTGACATTCCCCTTTGTGACTCTTGGACTACCCTCATGACTCTTCAACTTCATTACATAACTCTTTACATTGCATATGATTATTTTCATTCCACTAATGACACTCAGAATTTCACTTTACATCATGTTTACAAAAATACATTTTCCACATATACCCGTGTGGAACAAAAATGGATTGAGTTAGCCAGACAAGACAACACTAAGACTCGGGTGGCTGTGGAAAGACAACATCATCAACATCCTCTCCATGATCCTTGGTGATGAACTAATTCCATGCTTGGTAGTGCAGAATGGTATTCGCGTAATCTTTGATGGTGTCTTTCTGGAAACGAACTCTTACCTCCATTGCTTTCGCGTATACTAATTTGAAACCTCTGTCCAACTCGTCTTGTAACATGCGCAGCTTAGTCCTAAGCAAGGCTGGACTGGTGATATGCATCCACATGTTCTCTGCGCTGACTTGCAAATCTGTGTTGGTGGCCATGAGCATCAACTGATCAAAGTACATGTCAAGCTCTAGTCGGACTTGGTTCTTCTCTTTCACCTTAGTGAGCATACCAATCGACGAGGTGCCATACTTTCTCACCACAACATCCAAACTCCTGAACAACCGTGTGTATGAAGCCTCAACATTGGTGATGACCAGTGGGAGTTCTTCATAGTTCTAGATCAAACTCTGGATGCGTTCTTTGTCCAACTCTACCTGTGGTTTCATCATCTTGTGCAAGTGAAGTGGGGCTCCCTTGTATCTCATTTTCCATGTCTATACATGATCAACAGCGGTATATATGTCTGTGATTTTTTGCATTATCTTAGTGCAACGCTCCTGATGACCATGTAGATGGATAATTGCCTTGTGCACCGTGATGAACCTATCATAAAATCTCTGCGTGACTATCTCAAGAGTCAATACTTCAGCAAGTACCACTTTCTTCATATCTTCTCTAGTGGATCTTATTGATTTTTCCTCTCTTTGCTTGGCTACTTGCAACTCCTCAGCCATGCACTCGTTTTCTGCTATCAAGAACTTAACACTCAAGCTCGTGGATTTGGCATAAGAATTTGTAGAATTATCCAAGGCAACGAGATGTCTTCGTACATATGACACAATCACCTATTGGATTTCAGAGATCTGTGGTTTGTGCTTTTTGAGTTATTGATCGGAGGATCCACAGTGCGTAGGTGATGCATGCTCATCCATGGTGTACGCTCTACATTCTTTTACAACTATGTGATGTGAATCATCAATGGCTATGTTGTGCATATTTGTTCGAAGATTATCCTCAAGGAGAATGGTATCCCCTTGTTCGCTCAGGACTTGCACTGTTGATGGAGGTGGTGAAGCCTATGGGGTGAACTTGGTTTCTTTTGGCATGAGGTTGGTGTCCTAATCATGTTCCGGTTGCTCCATCTCCATGTCCATATGTTCTACTATCGATACACCCCGTAGAGAAAGTTCTTGTTCCTCTGGATACTCACCATGTTCCTCATATGTTGTTGGTTCAGAGTCTTCAACCTATATTGGCACAGTTTGCGCTGTCTGTGTGCCTTTCACTTCCTCCTATTCTTGTTCTTGTTCTTATTCATGTTGCGCTTCCTTCTCTCTTCTATGCAACTCTTGTTCTTCTTTGAGATTCTGCTCTACTTCCTACAACTTCCTCTCTTCTTCTTCAAGTCTTTGTGTCTCCCTTTTTCTTTGTGCTACTCTCCTATCACGTTGTCACCTCTTTTCATCTATCTCCAAATCTAATCTTTCCATAAGGGGTCTTCCTTAAACTTGTAGCTTTTCTCTGTCTCTATGCTTTCAAAAATCTTCCTCGTTCCTTTGTCTTGCATAGGTTTGTTGCTTGTTGTTGTTGTTTTTGCTTCTCCATATGGTGATACTGCCTTGAATGCTACTAGCCACTCTACTACCATGTTGACTGGTTCATTGAGCCTATAGGAGTTATAACAATATCTCCATGGGTCTTTCTCCAGCCAATGACATGCCACGTGGATCCAAGAATAGTACACTCTTACACAGTGGTCCCTGCATAAGCCATGTGGATCGTACAGAATGAAA
Source organism: Pinus taeda (assembly GCA_000404065.3). Lineage (NCBI taxonomy): Eukaryota > Viridiplantae > Streptophyta > Pinopsida > Pinales > Pinaceae > Pinus > Pinus taeda. Next base: position 25,207 of record APFE030435118.1, on the reverse strand, counting down.
CTCTTGGTGCTAAACTTAAACTTCTTAAAGTCCTCAACCTCGGCATCTGCTTCTTTAAAACTCTGAATCGCGTATAAGCCAATTCGCAAAGGAATCATATGCCATGGTGCCACCTTCTTCTTGTGCAATCCAAATGATAACCATGTTGAGATGTGGTATGCAACCTCCTGCATGACCAGCTTGTCCGTAACAAAATTCAGCAACAAATGTGGATCTTTCTCTGCATTGTACATGCCGATGAAGGTGCCATCGTGTGAGGTGTACCAATCTGCAATGTTTAGCAACGCCTCCATTGCTTTCTAGGACATACGAGGTGGATATTGCTCAAAGATCATCGTGTATAGAGGGGTGATGAAATGGTTAGATAAACTAGCCATGACTCCTCGGTAGTTGCATTCTGAGAGCAACTTGCAATATGAATTCACAAAATTCTCTGAAGGTGTCCATGCCCAACCCATGCCAGGAAACTATTGATGGGCATAGATTGCATCGACCAAGTAGGAAGACATGAAGAATCTTTCTTGTTGATCCTTGGGTAGACTCTGGGCATTGGATACATGCACTTTCAAGTGGAGAGACAGCATGTCAAACCAATTGAAAGGTTTGCCTTCACTTGCTAGCTAATCCAACAAAGCAACCCAACTCTATAGGAAGGTCTTCGTACTCCCTTGGCCATATAAGCGACATGTGAAGATGACCAAGAATTGGTAAGCCTTCCTAAGTGTCTTGGTCTTTTATATCTGGTTGGTTGTCATCCTTAATTTGATGGTTCCTTTACCCAACACTTCAAGATGTTTCTTGGGTTCGTGTTGTTGTTAGGGGTGTAGAATGGTGCATCCATCCTGTTCACTGATTATGGAAAATGGTACATCTGCTGATAGTCTTCTGTCTTGAAGGAAGCAAGCTCTACCCCACTGACACAGCTCAGTATCATCATCTCAAGATCAATAAGTGAGATAATCCAATGGATCACGCCTGCCACGGGAAGGTGGGATACCTGCATCGAACCTTGTATCCTGACTTATGAATATTGACATAGAATTAACGGTCCTCCAGATTCTCCTCAAAGTTGTCTATGAATATAGTGTTGTTGTCTTGCCATGTGATCTTGATGTCTTTCTCAATGAACAGGTGTGTTTCTATGTACATGGGTAAGCTCATAGACCCCTTCTCAACCACATCTCCAGTATTGCTTTCAATTGTGTCTTTTGATCCAGCTCTCTTAAAGGCCATGATACTTGTACTGCTGAGAAGCTGCTCAAAAACATGTGGTACCTAGAGACAGAGAAGACACTCACAGCAAGGCAATGTCAACTAAAAACATAAATCAACTTGAGAATCAATTAGGCAACAAACTGGGTGACTGTTGGGCAATATTGCGTAGCATTGACTTTGGAATGTTGGGAGACTATGAGATGGAACTGTGCATTGCGTAGTTTCATCTACCAGTGAGCCTCACCACTGACTGGAACTGCGGAATGTGTAGTCCAGGGAGGCTCACTCCTGATAGAAACTACGCAATGTGTAGATTAGTCAGGTTGGGTTGCTGGCTGGAACTACGCATTGTATAGTTCCAATGGGCAGGACTCTGTACTGCCTCCTAGGATTGTACAAAGCGCAGCTAGGAGAAAGTGTGGAAAACCTTTGTGCAATTCCTGGAGGCAAGGCAGAACCTTGACTGCCATGAATGCACATAGTATGCTGGGAGAAACAAGATTTGGGCCAAGACAGCTTAGATCTCCCCATTGGAAACCTTAAAATGTGAAGGCCTGAGTGTGTGTGAAAAACTGGTGTAGATTTGAGTGAATAGACATGCATGCAATTTAGGTGAGTGCAGAAATCAGTTAAACATCAAAACCAAGAAGCTCATGAAGAGAGTCGCCGCAACGGCGATTGTTAGTGCAGAAATAGTGTTATGCATGTGACATTAAGGAAAGGTAATGCAAAACTTGAAACAACACTTCTACAAGCTAAAACACATCGAAATGCCAACAGTAGTTCAATCAAATGAGGGCAACGTCACTCATACAAGCCAAAAAATAAAAAGCAACAGAAAAATGGCAAAAGGCATGAAAAGCAAAACTTACCCAGAAAGGTTGTGTCAACTATGTCGAAGGTTCCTAAATGCCTCGGGAATTCCAGAGCTCCAAAATCGAATGTGAAGAATGATCTCTGAGGCATCATTTATATAGATTTGGTGAACTTAGGGTTTATGACGCGCATGCCACAAATCTAGTAAAAAATAACACTTGGCGAGGAGTTTCTAAAATCAAATTTTCATGTAACTCTTGCTGCTAAAAATAGATCCCTAAAATCTAGGCATGTTTTTTGGTTTTTTTCTTTTTTCTTTTTCAAGAAAATTTGCCCAGTATGTAAGGAAGAATTGCATAGTTCTAGAGGGAACTAGGCAACCTACAGGCACATGTAACAGACAGTCACTAAGGGAAAACTTTTGCGTTATTTCTGGGTTGAGTATCCCTAGTTGGTTGGCCGTCTCTACCCAATTTTCTAGAGCAATGTTGTTGGTCAGTTCTGCACATTTTTGGAGAGTTGTGTCAGTTGGCCTGCTCTTCACATTTCTCGAGATTAGTGTCGACTATCCTGCTCTACGCAATTCAGGGGAGAAATTCCAGTTGGCTTTCTCTACGTAATTTTTTAGTGCAGGGTAGTTGTTGGGCTACTCCACGCAATTTTGGAGAGAAGTGTTGGTTGGCTTGCTCTGCGCAATTTTTATTGTAGGATAGAGGTTAGGCTGATTTGTGAAATTTCTAATGGGAATACAAACTACCCTCTAGGATTGTGCAGTTTTTCCCTACAACCCATTTACCGGATGTAAACTAAGTCCTGGGTCAGCTTGTGGTTGACCGACGGGACAAGTGAGTCAACACAAGATGTTAAGCGGTAGATGAAATCAAATAAACACAAGTATTTGATCAATGCAAGATAGCTGCAATGATTTCGAGGAGGGAGGCTCCAAAACGAAGTGAAGGAAAAATTTTGGAGGGTGGTTATAGGTGCTACAACACGATTCTAGCTGGTTCCCGGTCCGAGGGGTCTACCATTTCAATGACCGGTGCAATTCTAATAACTATGGTACTTAGTGATACAAAAATATTAAACCAATTTCTGAAAATATCGTCTCTCCCCTCAATTGGTCAAAGAAATCATCAATCTGCGACAAGGGGTATCTAATCTTTATGGTGGCTTTATTTAGAGGTCTATAATTGATGCACAGTCTAAGTGTGTCTTTTTTCTTTCTCACAAACAAAATTGGTGCTCCCCAAGGCAATACACTCGGCCTAATATAACCTTTGTCTAGCATTTCTTTTAGTTGTAGATTTACCTCTATCAACTCTAGAGCACTCATTCAGTAAAGATATTTTGATGTCGACGCTATCCCAAGTAACAATTCTATGGAGAAATCTACTTCTTTATGTGGTGGCAGTCCAGGGGTTTCCTCAAGAAACACGTCTTGAAATTTTTTTGAAATTGGGTACTCTATGTTGAGAAATCTAGGGGCAGCAACCTAGGATGATTTCTCTTGCTTTGATAACTATTTGTGATGTATTTTTACTTCACTTAATTAGATTCTTCTTATTTAGTCTATTATTAGATTTTTCTTCATCAAACAACTACCAAATCACAAAAAAAAAAGACAAAGAACATAAGATATAGGTGATCATCCAAGGCCAAAACCACTCCAACTCTGAGAGGAAAATCCACAAGAATTCTTCTTCTCATAGAATCTTCAATTAATGAATTCCAAGACCTATACCCTGGACCAAAAACCTTCCAATACCAAGTCAACCTTTCCTCTTTTCCAAGTCAAATCAATTTCTTCCTTCTTGTCTTCAACTTCAGCTCTACACCACCTTGACAATAACTTTGACCTTTCCTCCTGCAATTTTGGTCTACTTGCAACTTCTACAATTTTCAGCCCTTAATTCATAAACCCTACATTAGAGGAAATTTCAGCCTAAAAGTGGCCTCCTAAAGAAAAATAATAAAATAAGAGTTATGAATTTTGAAGGTAAAAGAAGAAAACCATTTTTTAAATTATATTTTTAACTTATCTACATATATGTTTACTCAAATTTCAAGTGTATACACTTGTTAGATGCATAGTTAACTTATGCATCCAACGAGTAGCCATCACCCATACTTTTGAGAAGACCCACATTGATAAATATTGAAGAGAAATTAAAAAAAAAAAAAAAAAAAAAAAAAAAACACGTGAACATGTTTTTTTAATTTCCCTTCAATTTTTATCAATATGGGTCTTCTCAAAAGTATGTTTGATGGTATTCGTTGGATGCGTAATTTAATTCCGCATCCAACAGGTGTCTACACTTGAAATTTGAGTAAACCTATATGTAGATAAGCCAAAAATACAATTAAAAAAAAAACTAGATTTTATTCTTTTCCCTCCAAAATATTTACATGTACCTCTTTTTAAATTTAAAGGATTTTTATTGGTTTACATATTATGATGTGGAAATTACATGAAAATTTCATGGGCACTTTTAGGCTAAAATTTCCTCTAATGGGTCACGTGTGTGAGGGGAAAATGGAGAGATATATCCTCTTTTTCATTCGCTAAGCCTCATTGTTCTTCCTAGAGAACTCGGTCCTCAAAACAGTCCTTACTTACCCCAACCCTTAGCACTTTGATGGATCTACAACTCGGCTTCCCTGCAACAGATTGTAGCCCTAATTTCTTCACAAGTATGGAGAGAAGTGGCCCAAAACAATTCAGAAATCTTGTCCTTCTTTTCTTCCTTCTTACTCTTTTAATTTTCATTTTTCTTTCCTTCTTATGATTGAACTTGGAGTGAAGTGAAGTGTGTGTCTCAATTGTGGTTAAAGTCTCCCTTTTATAATCTTTCTTTCCATGGATTTAGGCCGACTTGTGATTGTCTCTAGGTTGACTTGATGCTTGTGTAGGCTGACTCGTTCTTTGCATTATGACTTGGCCTCGGATGGTTCTTTGACTTGACTTTCACTCAAATAAATTACTTTTACAATATATAGCATGCCCTAATAGGGTCTTTCATACATGAAAATGACTTAATGACTTGTAGACTTAATGAAAATCACTAGGAGCTCACAGTGGGAGCTAGACCTAAATATAAATTTCCTTGAGCATGAAACCCATGCCTCAAGATCAACAATAATAAATTTATTTTTCTCATTACATCAAATACATAAAATCATTATTACATGTCATTATGAAGACCGAAACTAGTTACATATTTCAACACTCCCTCTTAACTAGGGAGGTATTCATAATCCATACAAGGTACTTGGACATCCTCAATCTGAAGAATTCTCATAAGAAGAATCGGATTGGTAACCCATCTGTTTAGTATCATATCATCCAGCATTGTCACATAGCAAGGCCTTGACTAACAGCTCTATCTCTCCACAAGATCAAATCATAATGTTAGTGAGACCAATGATTTATAGACACCTTCATCATTGTCTCTCAAGGAACATACCCCACCTAACTATTCCGAGGTATGTCCTTCCAGGAGTATTCTTATCTTGGATTCCCAGTCCTCAAAGAATATCGGTCCTCTACGACTACTCATATCTTGGATTCCCTACCACATCCTCAAAGAGTATTGGATTTCATATTCTTACGCAGTCCTCCATTCTTTCTTCCCAAATTGAAGACAAGAATGATGTGTCTATCTCTCCCTCTTAACTAGGGAGGATATGCCCATTCCATTAAAGGAATGTATCCATTCCTATAAAATGAATGTACCCAAGTTCCCTCTTATCTAGGAACTTGTTTCCAAGTTCCTTTTAACCAGAAACTTTCTTCAGACTCCCTCTTACGTAGGGACCTATTTCAAGTAGCAGTGATATCTTCTTAGGTGGAGATAATGGGACCTTCAGCTACTTGTATAGCTCCTCCAATTGATATCATGAATTTTATCTTCATCTTTATGGAGCCTTCATCTGGTAGGGCATCAGACATCCATCACTTTCCTCAAAGCAGTCATGTCATTCTTCCCCTTGTCATGAAAGTGATCTTCTAGTCCACATTTTGCTTTCCTTCATACAAATACCTCTTCCATGTCATGTTTCCTTCATGATATTCCATCGAACCACATGAGTGCCAGTTGTAGATGACATCTACAACTCTCTTTTGGTAGCCCTATGTCAATCCATCTAGATGTTGTACAAAAATCAAAAAATGAACATCAAATCAATGTTACCTTTTGAGATGGCATTTCATCATGACATCTTGATTGCCTGCAACATCATGCACATTCATAGACACATCCCCTTGTTACACTAAAATTTGTCACCATGACTATTTTCAGTTAGTATGGCTCCATCAACAGTCATGCTATCCTCCTTGGCAAGCCTTATACCTCTGCTCTCCATGTCAAACTTCAAGAAAGGGAGAAAGTCATTAAAAAACATGTTTATCTCTGGGTACGCAGGTTCTCTCTACCTTACCTGCGTGTACACACTCCAAGTTCATAATACTTGCGTACTTGTACGCTCTGTATGTGAAGGGATGGGTGTGTACTCCTGTAAAGGTCAAAAGGCGCGAGTTTCATCTTAAAAAAGTTACTTGTGGTCATTTCTAGAGCATTCTAGAAGCTTGTTTGACGTGTATTGAGCGCCTCCAGATGGTTCATGTATTCCTATGAAAGAGGAACTTATCCCATCAAGAGAGGAGCTACCCCATCCAAAAGAGGGGCTTATCCCATTGATGTTGGACCTGATTAACTTCCTCTAGAAAATTATAAATACAGGCATTGGGCCAGAGGAGGGGAGGTTGAAAGCTGAACATTCCAAAGGGTAGATGCTGCTGGAATTAGGACTTCCTTGTAGAAGCTTGTGAGGAGAGATTCCCATCCTTTCTTGTTTCATTTGGAAGTGGGTGAGCTTATCAAAGTCAAGGAAAACTCTTGCTGGACCCTGGGAGGAACTTGCACAACACCAAGGCTCAGGTTGTAATGGTTTCTTTTGTTTCCTATTAATACAAATAAGTCCATTCTTCTCAACAATTTGTTATTAATGAGTTGTTTCATATACTCTTGGTTTGTATGTTGAATATGTTTTATTTTATGAGATATTCAGGTGCTATTTAATCGTTGATTGTTAGTGAATTCAGGTTTCGAAGTGAAGGAGGAGCTCATCTGGATCGACGAGGCTGGACTACTACAACAGCGTTGGACTACAGGTAGGATCTAAACACTTGATTTCTTGTATGGTAAATGCATGTTTAGAGAAGGATTGCTCTTAATTGTCTTGTTTGTCACTAGAAAGTCTTAGGCTTCTAGGGAGGTTGGTTTTGTCCGCAAGATTAACTCTTTCCAAATGAAAAATTGGTGACTCCACTGGGGACTCCATTGATGTGATTGATTTTTCCTTTGTGTGACACTTTGATCTGAAAAGAGTCATTTCTTTTTTGATTTTTGGCTGTTTGACTGTGTATTTGGGTGGGCTAGCTTAGAGTTAAGTTAGATTTTATTTTTTCTTGATTTTTCAGTTGTACGCACCCTCTGAGTTGAGCACAGTGCGTACCTGTACGCACTGCAGCTTTGTAGACAGAGCGTGCACGCACCTGTGCAAACGGGCTGCCTGCGTACCCTGTCAAAAATTGAGAAATTTCCATTTTTTCTATTTTTTCTCTTAGATTTTGTCTTTCTTTAGTTTTTACTGCCCAGATCCACTGGTTATCTGTCAGAGATCTTCACCTGAACTTGTTTCGTTAGCGTCAAGAGTTTTAGTGAAATTCATAGAAGTTCTAGCCCTAGGGTTTGATTTTGCATTGGTCCTGTAGTGACTTTGGCTTTAGAAGTTGTGAAACCTTGGATCTCTCTGGTTTTATTAGTCTTCTTAAGAGTCGGACCTGTCATAAAGTCTACCTGTGTGAGCAACCTACCTTTGTGTTGTCTCTTTGCGGAATTTCGAAGAAGCTTGTTGATTGAGTTGTGAATTTCATTCTTAAGAAAAAGAACAAAAGAGTTTGATTTTTGTTTTTGACTGGTTTATGATTCTGCATGAGCTGGTCCTTGGTTTGATTGTTGCCGAGTAAAACAACCTGGAATCATCTTAGTAGGCTTTTGCCTCATTAGATTTGCTTTTAGGTAAATTTCCTTTTCATTTGCTTTTGAGTGAGTTTTTCATAGATTTTTACCTAAATTTTGAGATTTCTTTTTGTTAGAATAGTTTTATATGCTTTGTTAAATAGGAAAAATACAAAAACATCTCCTTTGAAAAGTTTGTTTTAAGTAGCATTTGAAGTTTTTTGAAAGAGAAAGGAATTTTCGTGCAAGTAATGAGTGGTCATGTGTTGTATGCTTGGAAAAGATAAAGAGATTGTTTCTTTGATTGTCTGTTAAGAAAGTTGCTTTTATCAAATTTTGCATTTTCCAACTCTCTTAGCTAGAGAATTCATTGAAAAAGAAAAGTAGTGTAAATCATCCTAGGTGCATCTTTTTAGTGGATTTGAGTCGAGTCTACACACCATCAGTTTCATCTCCACTACCTTTTGTCTTAAATAAAAGCCATAAAATTAATGCTTAAAGTAAAATCAACTTAGCAATTTTTCTTTTACTAGGGCGCTGAAGCACCAATATAGATTAGGCTAGTGTCTTGGAGTAGGAGAGTAATTAACTCTCCAAGACTACAAAACCAAACAAGTAGCTTATCTTGTGATAGGATAAATCCAGCTATTGCATTTATACTCTAGGAAATCTCTTCTTAAAGGAGAAGCACGAGCTCGTGTCCGAACCAGTGAGGGGATCAATCCTCCCTCGTTGGGAACGACGCCAGACACGCACGTATTACAAACGGTAAACCTCGGATTATTGTCGAGGAGCCAAGGGTCACTTATCGGTAAACCTTGGATTGTTGTCAAGGAACCGGTAAGGGGATTGAGCTTGATACTCTTCCCTTGCGTGCTGTCGGAGTGTAGACTGTTCCCCCAGGTGTATTTGTTGCTGTTGGTGACCTTAGTGACCATTATCTTAGGATTCTACCCAAGGTGACGGTGGTGGGAAGATCCCACTGTACCTGGAGCAGACGTCGGCTAGACTCACTTGGATTTTCTGGGGGGTTCACTTCACTCGAGACGGTTAAAGTGGAGGAACTTGGCCCAGTCTATTCATTAAGCAGGTTGCCGGGGTAACTGTTCCACCCGCTATTTCTGTACTGAATCCTACGAGGTTGGATTTCATCACCAACTAGTGTTTTTGGTCAGGAAGCTTACTGTTTGTGTTTGGTTTGACGCCCTAGATTCTTTAGGCGTATGTTTCAAAATTGATTGGTTCTTTAGCGACTTTAGGTGTTTTTCTTGAGATTTTATTTTGTTTTCGTGTGTAGTAGTTAAATTTTTTTAGCTGTGGCTGAATCACCGAGACGGTCCCGTCGACTTCGGGGCGAGTCTCCTAAAGTTGTTACCATGGCCGATTTGTTGAGGCAATCCCGTAGATTGCGGGGTGAACCTCCTGAAGAGGTCCGAGCTCATTACGAAGGTTTGAAAATCCTTGTAACTCCTCCTGGCGGCAGTAGAGTAAGTCCACTTGAAGAAGGAGAGTCTTTGTTGGTAGTCCATCCAGATTACCAAAATCTAGAGACAGGTTATAATCCTGAAGCTGTTGTAGTTTCCGAGCTTACTGGTAGTGTTTCATTTGCTAGTGATATAGGTGAAGAACCTCAAATATCCGAACCTGTCACTCTGTCTTCTAGTGTTCCTGGTTCACCTAAGGTAGAACGAGTCATCACCGAAAATCTTCCTTCTGGTCTGATTGCTATTGAAGAGCTTGCTCCAGAAGAAGATCTAGGCGCTTCTTACCTTGAAGAAGATCTACCTGCTCTCGATCTAAGAGAGCATGAGTTTATATTTTACAGTCCTCCTAGAAGTACTACTTGGTATCTTTCGTTAACAAATTTTTTAGACAACTCAGTAAGTTTTTCTCCACCTCGTTTTTCTTTTCCACCCAGAGGTTTTACTACTCCTATATATATGTCTAGTCCATCATCTCCGGAAGCCTATTTATACGGCGGTCCATCTGTTCCTGCTAGGTATCAGTCTATTTCTGGTACTTTTTCAGGAGCATCTCCTCGTCCTTTCGAACAGAAGTTATTATCTGGAAGTAGTGGTAATAGTCAATTGAGTGCAGAAGAAATTTTAATGATGTCGGGTCAACCTCAAGGCAGTCAGTTACCGCCTGGGGGGCAACCTCAAGGTACTTCATATGCGCCTGGGGGGAAATCTCAGGGTACTCAATATCTGCCTGGGGGGCAACCTCAGGGTACTCAATTTGCACCTGCGGGGCAACCTCAAGGACAGTATATCCCTACGGGACAATACATTCCTCAAGGTCAAC
>APFE030435118.1:0-10272 GCA_000404065.3 Pinus taeda | reverse complement strand
GCCCAAAAGATATTGCACGCTGGCTACTTCTGGCCGTCTTTATTCAAAGATTGTATTACTGCGGTCCGAAAATGCCACAATTGTCAGGTATTTGATCGAAACATGCGCGCACCACCTGCTCCTCTCCACCCTATAATTACCGTCGGTCCATTCGCCAAATGGGGTATCGACTTCATCACTTGTAACCCTCACTCGGCCGGGGGCGTATATCATCCTCGCGGTTGACTATTTTACTAAATGGGCCGAGGCGATGCCTACATTTGAGGCAGATGGTAGAACAGCGGCAATTTTTCGTTTTCAATCATATTATCGCTAGGTTTGGTGTCCCACAAGCAATCATTACTGATCATGGACGTCATTTTCGAAACGTCATGATGACAGAACTTACAGACCAGCTTGGTTTGCGCCATGATAGCTCAACTCCTTATTATCCACAACCAACGGTCTGGTTGAGTCTATCAACAAAGTTCTGGTTATCATGATCCGACGAATCATTGGTATTCATCGGTCAAATTGGCACAACATTTTTCGTTCCTTCATACAAATACCTCTTCCATGTCATGTTTCCTTCATGATATTCCATCCAACCACATGAGTGCCAGTTGTAGATGACATCTACAACTCTCTTTCGATAGCCCTATGTCAATCCATCTAGATGTTGTACAAAAATCAAAAAATGAACATCAAATCAATGTTACCTTTTGAGATGGCATTTCATCATGACATCTTGATTGCCTGCAACATAATGCACATTCATAGACACATCCCCTAAAAATTCATATGTCAAGGGCCTCCTTTCTTTACAAACCTTATCACAGCCTTCTCCTCCATGGATATGCCATGATCAATTATTCTAGTTTTCAGATGTTGACTTCTTGTAGTTGCATCTTTCATGGTCTCTTATTTCTTTCTTCACATATTTCTCCCTAGGAACTTCTATCCATAGTCCCTTCATCTTTATCAACCACCTCATATTCTATGTTAGGACAAATTGTGTTGATTTCATCTGATCAATATGTAAGCCATGCCTTCATGCATCTTGAAAGAAATCTTTTTCCATTTATCATACTCATAAGGTAGAGTATTCACCCATGTTATACACAAATACATGATGACATGACTATAAAACATATGCATACATACCTCTTTTCTTCTTTTGGTCATCTGGGCTTCCTTCGGCAACTTCCTTTTTCATGATTGAAAGTACTTCAATCATCTTGACCTGCTTCATTCCTCTATCATCATACCATCACGCAAACAATGAATCCCATCCAAGGTGTAATCCTTAGCGAGACACTTGCTTCTTCCAGAGATGAACCTTCTAGTGAATATTTCAAGGAAGGATCTTGATTATTCTCACCCTAAAAATGCTCCTTTCTAATGATGTATGATGAGATCTATACTAGATGACTTTCTTCAACCCATAAGTACTAATGAGGTTACCAAGATCTACTTCTTCTAAGGATGACTTCCATAGACTTCTACTTCAGCTATCTTTCAAGCTTCTTATGATGATGTCATGCGCTCTTGCTTCAATCGTATGTTCTTATGATTCCATCTCCTAAAATGATGCATCCTATAATGTTCCTAATGTTTCCTACCATGATAGCTATACAAAAACTGAACAGAAATTATTGGAGAAGATTATCTCAATCATAGTAGAGATCTTTCACTTCTTCCGTCTTTGATTTCTTCTTTTAATTTTCTTCCACTTCTTCAGTAATATGGGCTTCTTCCATTCCTCTTTTGTTATTGTCCTTATTAAGCTTTGGACAACCTCTCTTGTAGTGCCCATATTCATGATAGCCATAGCATTGGACCTTGGTCATATTCTTCTTCTTTTTCTAAGGATCAAACTTCCCTTTTCTCTTATCCATGGCAACAAATGTTTGTGTTTGTTCGTTTGATCCTACATCGCTTTTTACCTTCAACTTAGTTTCTTCAATTTTTCATAGTGACCAAAGTTCATTGAATGGGGTTGATTCCTTGTTTCCATAGATGCTTCATGTAAAGTTTCCCCATTCCTCTGGCAGTGCATTGAGCACTATGGTGGTTAATTCCTTATCATACATTATATCTCCCAACTCTTGTGGTTGGTCTCGAATTTCTGTCACCCTCATAAAGTATGAGGTTATTCCTCCTTCTTTTGATATCTTCATCTTGTAAATTTCTTGTCTTAATGATATCACTTCTCTTACAGTTCTTATAGAGACTGTTTCTACAAGTTTGTCACATATCTATATATATCTATATATATATATATAATTTATGTTTCCAACTTTGATATATAGAGAATGAGAGGATCTTTGATGGACTTTATGAGGATCATTTGAGCCTTTACTTCCCCTTTCATGTACTTGGAAATAGCTTGAGCTTCTTCCTTTGGAGGTTTAATAATTGAGCCCTTAACATGTTCCACAACTTCATTTTCTATGATGACCAAATTTGTCCTCTTCTTCCATGCAAGAAATTTTGATGGCCCAACCAAAATGTTGTTTTCCTTACAATAAGACATTTTGATAGATTCAGATGTGGATATACAGATACTTACTTGTGAAGATACTCCTTGATGACAATATCTTCAACCTGTTGCCTTCTTGATCTTGATGATGATATTGATAGTGGAAGATGACTTCTTGATGAATATGTCATCTTTCAAAAATGATCCTTAGCTGAAGGAGAGGGAGATCACCTTGAACCCTTGATGATGATGACAACGCCTTTCTTCTTGATTTTATTTGGTGAAGGGGCTTCACGAAACTCCATATTGTACTTCTTAAATAGGAGTTTTGAGGTCTCCTCCTTTTCAATGTGATGGTTGAGTGAGGTTCCCAAGAATGCTTCAAGTGTAGAATCCTCCTTTAAGAAAACTAGGGTTTTAAGGTCTTCCTAGTAGCTTGCTTCTTCAAGATGATGATGTAATCCTTGTCGTTGTGATGCCTTTGAGATGAGAGCTACCTTTTTGATGATTGAGCCTTATTGATAATATTCTATTATTTCATCCATTGAGTGTCCTTCTTTAAACTTCCCTTCCTTATCTTGTCACCTTAGCTATAATACTATGTTGAGAAATCTAAGGGTAGCAACCTAGGATGATTTCTCTTGCTTTAAAAATTGTTTGTGATGTATTTTTACTTCACTTAATTAGCTTCTTCTTCTTTAGTTTGTTATTATATTTTTCTTCATCAAACAGCTACCAAATCACAAAGAAAAATAATACAAAGGAAACAAGATATAGGTGATCATCCAGGGCCAAAACCTCTCTAACTCTAAGAGGAAAACCCACATGAATTCTTCCTCTCATAGAATCTTCAATTGACGAATTCCAAGACCTAGACCCTTGACCAAAGACCCCTCCAAGACCAAGCCAACCTTGCTTCTTTTCCAAGTCAAAATAGTCGCTTCCTTCTTGTCTTCAACTTCAGCTCTACACCACCTTGACTACAACTTTGACCTTTCCTCTTGTAATTTCAATCTTCCTACAACTTCTACAATTTTTGGCTCTTAATTAAAAAACTCTAGGTCACACGTGTCAAGTGAAAATGGTAAGATTTGTTCTCTTTTCCCTTCGCTAGGCCTCCTTTTTCTTCCTAGAGAACTCGGTCCTCAAAACAGTCCTTATTTACCCCACTCCTTATCACTTTGATGGATCTGCAACTTGGCTTCCCTGCAATAGATTGTAGCCTAATTTCTTTGCACGTGTGGAGAGAAGTGGCCCAAAGCAATTCAGAAATATTTTCCTTATTTTCTTCCTTCATCCTCTTTTACTTCGCACTTTTTCTTCCTTATTATGATAGAACTTGGAGTGAAGTGTGTGTCTCAAGTGTGGTCGAAGTCTCCCTTTCATAGGCTTTTTGTCCATGGATTTAGGTCGACTTGTGACAATCTCTAGGTCGACTTGATGCTTGTGTAGTTCAACTTGTTCATTGCATTATGACTTGGTCTTGGAGGGTTATTTGACTTGACTTTGAATCAAATAAATTCCTTTTACAATATGTAACATGCCCTAATAGGGTCTTTCATACATGACAATGAATTAATGACTAGTAGACTTAATGGCAAGCCCTAGGAGCTCACAATGGGAGATTAACCTAAAAATAAATTTCCTTGAGCATGAAACCCATGCCTCAAGATCAACAATAATAAATTTATTTTTCTCATTACATCAAATACATAAAATCATGAGTACATATCATTATGAAGATCGAACCTAGTTACCTATTTCAACATTCTACTTAGTTATTATTGTTTCCTTTAGGATCACTAACTATTTGGAATGCAAATAATATAGACCCTTTCCAACTACATCAATTCAATTGCAACATTGTTACTAACCTAACCAATATTAGTTTAGACCTTTGCAGCACCATCTTTTCACCATCCTCGTTGAGGCATTCAATCAACTTACCAAAGAAATCAAATTTTGTTTTGTGCCTAGCCAACTAGTCCACCCCTATGAGACATCATATGGACCTAATCATAAAATAAATCAATTTTCATCATAGGCATCTCGCTTAGCAAGATTGGGAACAATATTAATGTGTGCTCTACTCATCTCTTTGTCCTTGTGACCAGTTGTACTAGCCATGATTCATTGTGTGCTTCCTTTTGTAATGCACATTTCTCGACTACCGATGGACTCGCATAACTAAAGTTTCAACCAAGATAAATTATAATTGAAATAGTTTAGTTGTTGATCGTACCTTCCATTTAAATAATGGATGTCTGATTATCATCTTGTCTATTATCCATTGCAATGTATATTCTAGTGGAACATGACCCTTAACATCTTTGCCTCCTATATGTTATACAGCCTTGGATTGTTCCTTTGTAATTGAGGGCAGTCCTTTCGTAGATGGTTTTTCCCACACGTCTAAAATTTTATGGGTTTCCTCCTCGACCTATCAGCTTCTTCTCTATCAGTTTTAGAGGGCTAGTCATGACTAGAAGTAGTGGTGAACCTCGTGCTTCCACGTTGCTAGATTCTGACAATGTTCTACCCTTTTCACTTAAAGGTTGATTTTCCCTTTGAAATCCAATCAACCTTGTGTTCGAACTTGTGCTTAGATTGGTCGTAGTAGCAATTCATCTTTCTGATAACATGTTATAGATTTTGTGGCTCATTGAACTCTATCATGTCCCTAATTCCTATGGAAATCCACTAAGAAATATTGTATATTTTCTTTTTCATCCTTGAGGTAGGGCACCTACCTCAATAGTTCCAAAAAATTTGTTACATACTCACCAGCTGATAATTTCCATAACTTATGTTCGTAAAATTATTTTTCCTTATTGTAATAGTACCTCTTTGACAAGTACTTTTCCCTAAAGTACCTCTCAAATATTCTCTAATACAAATATTCCTCTTTGATATTCTTCACATTCATTAAATATTCCCACCAAATATCAACATTGCCTTTTAGGTTGAAGATGGCCACCCTTGCCTTCATATTGTCAGAGTAATTATGGACCCTGAAATACTTCGATATTCCAAGCATCCATGCTTCTACATCCTCGACCTTTTTTACACATCAAATGTAGGATGCTTAGCCTTCTTAAATTCATCTGACATAAGGTATTTTCCTTTCCTTCTTCGTTAATGATGTCTTCTTGTAGTAGCACCCAATATCTACTCATAACTACATGTCCGTCTTTCTGGAGTACTTAATGGGGTACCCCCTCTCACTGTATCTTCACTTCACTATTTTTGCCTCTTCATGGATCCATTTCCCTCTGCACCATCAGTATTTATTTCTTGTTTCCACAGTCTTGATGATCTTTGCCTATATGTGTAGCTGGAACCCAACTCATGTTGCTTTTGTCTCTACAAATATGATAGGATTTGTAATATGATTGTGTTCATCTCAAGTTGTTTCTCCTGAGATTTGACAATCCTTTCATTGTCATCCTTGAAACTCAACTCATCCCTTAAGCTTCTCAATGTATCCATCCAGTCTAGAGAGGTTTCCTCTCATCCTTTCTCAACTAACTCTTCCTCATGCCCATGTTGTGATCTATCAGTATGGTACTGCACTATTTTGATGCTCGTCCCTTGCCTTTGGTGTCTTCTTATGTGTTGTCATACACACATAATTGCTATCCAACCCAAAACATAAATACATAATCTCAATCATCACCTTGGCTTGTTACATTGAGTCACCATCTAAAACATCACACCTTGAGTTAGCATGTCTATTAGGAGATAATGATCATATCAAGGTTTATACATGCATACAATGTGCAATCTACAATCAAAAGTTACATTAGCATACAACCATAAATCAAATTGATTACTACACCCTGTAACATAGCATCTAGATTGTATCCCTATTACCCACCACTTGTGGGTAGTGTATATAGGAGAAAAATTTTATCGTAGATGGTCCTCAGTCAGAATCCAGTAGCCCCTTGCATCCACCAGATACCTTGATGTACCATTATCTCTACCACCTGAGCCAGCCATGTGGACCCTTTCCCACTTGTTATGATTTTATGTTTGAAGGTGGGCCTCCTGACCCTGAAGAATGGCTTTTCATTGGCATATTTTAGTAAGTTTCCTCACTTTTCATGGGAAATTTTTGGCATGGATTGGTGAGGGGATTCAGCGAAAAGAGTGGGTGAGGTTTTTACTCTTGTATCCACTACCTGATTTCGTGGTTTGCTTGTGTCCTAGTCCTGTGGGATATTCTTTACTGACCATTAGCTTTAGGGTTGGCACTACATGGGAAATCCCAATTTTGGTTGTGTGGTCCCTCTTCCCAACACCATATACAACACTCCTTTCCACTCATTCTAGCCCCATTCATCTCTTTTCCCATTTGGATATGCATGTGTCCACTGGGTCCACATAGGTTTATCCTCCCCCTTTCGTCGTCCACACCTTGAGTCAGGCCTAGAATGATGCACAGAGGTTGATGTAGCTAGAAAGAAAAGAAAAAGTATGATTTGGCCACTCTCAACAGGAAATGTACCACCAAATTCAAAAGATCACTGGGACATAAAAATTTAGCATGTGGGAAAAATCCAAACATGATCTCTACCCCTTATACATGGTCATCACCCTAGTTCCTATGGGCCCTAGATGAGCCCCCTCTATCATTAAGGAACCCATGATTGTCCCAACCCCTGGTGGGCAATGAACTGCCCTACCTTAAGGGGGTATCCACTACTATATATTACACATCATGCTCTCAACCCCTGGAGCCCCGAGCAATTACGAAGAAAAATCAATCAAAGGAAAAAGGCATATGAAGAAGGGTGGAAAAAAAAAAAAATTGTGGTAACTCATGTACCATGATTTTCTCCCTCCTACAATCATATATTTAGGAGTGGGCTTCCATTATTATAGCTACCCTTGTACCATTACATGTGGTCTAGATGATTCCCCTGATTCCCACTTTGTTCCATTACTATATCATTTTCCACCTACCAACTAAGGGATGTATGATGGACATGTCACCCCCTTTTAAAGGTTGAAACCACCTAATAGGTTCCTTGATTAACCCTCGATTGATCCTAGACACACTTGTACATGCCAAAGCCCACTATGTAAGGGCATGCCACCATGAAGTGCCTCATTAATTCCACGACTTGTAAGCTATTTTACCTGATTATTCTAATGATTTGTTGTATTGGAGGGAAAGCGGGTGCATTAGATCTTATGCAAGATTGCAAGTGGGTCTCCATTTGGGGCTTGGTCTCCATATATGAGGGCATATCCCTCTAGAGGGTAAGAATGGAACTTGTAGGGTGAGAATTGAGAGTCATGGGCCTCCACCATAGAAGAGAGTACTTCATGGATCCCTGACACCCTCATTGATTGCTCGTGTTCCACATTATGGATGAGGATGATGCACCTGGTTCACCATGCCCAACCGACTCCACACTTCCATTAAACACTTGGCCAATGTTCCAGGGTCCGGATGAGCACCATAAATGGCTTATGACATCATCCTAGCCCTTACATATGGTTTATAGGAATTTTTGATCCACTTGGAAACCCATGAGGGTATCTTTGTGCCCCTCACAATCACTTGGAGGCACCACAAGGATTTGCTTGGAAACAAGGGGCCAACCCCTTGTCCACTATGTTTGAGATCCATTCTCGCATCATAGCACATTTTGGACTTCATTAGGCTTCCTCAAAGGCCCAAGGACTCACTTTATTGATCATTCGACCCTCTTGAGAGGCTTAGTATTATGTTATTGAGCTATCATGGTGGCCTTTCCACTAAGGAATGTTATTATTTCATATTATTATTTGGGGCTCAAATAGGCCTAATTAGGAAAATATAACTCATTAGTGATTTTATAAATATAGGTGAGGTGATTAATTCTAATCATAATCACTTAGATTTGGATTTAGTAGCTCTTGTAAACTTCGCATTCCCTTTCGAAGGACGAATTTGGATGTTATGGATGAATTTTGATGTTTGGATCTACTTCTCTTGTCTTGGAGCTTCATTATTGGCATAATATAATGATTGGATATAATCTTTTGTACATGTCAATAATATTTTTCATGCTTATTCTTGTCCTTTACTTTGTCACATGAATGTTGTTGGGATTTTCACTATACAAGTCTGAAATTTACTGCTTTCTTGTACGAAATTGTGAAATTTTGTTCTTTTATAGCTTTGCACCATTGCATGGGCCATGTATGAATGGGTGAATATTCCTAGAGGTTATTCTGTCAAAATATACCTTGATAAGTCATCATTTAATGTTATCTAAGTGTAAAGATATCAGGTAGCTTCTCCCTAATGTCATGTGAAGTTGCTTAAAGACCTCCTTAATTGGATGAACCTCTTCCAAACCATAAATTTTCCTAACTTCATCTTCCCCAAAGGATAAGACACTATTCCTTCCATAAGTGATCACTTTAAACGCATCTTTATCTCACTTTTCCTCCTCTTTCTAGGACTAGGCTCCATTGGTCATCTAAGGAATCAATTATCTCACGTTATAACCATCAAAATACTTCGATCTCTTTCCCATTACTGCATTCGGGTTTTCTCTAGAGGCCCTCCAAAATTCACGAAATTTTGACGATGGGATCTCCAGATATTGCAAGCCCTAGACCAAGGATCATCTTTTGCCCTAGGTATTCCTTCACTAGTGAACTCATTTGGATCATTGCACTTTATTCCAAGAATATTTTTCCATTTATCCTCTTCTCATCTACAATTAGGTAAATCCCCTACTTGAGTGATAAATTCCACTTCTTTGACCTAATTTTGGGTCCACTTAGTCTTGTGTGGTCCCGTAACCTAACAACTCCAATTCCATAAAGATCATACAAAGACCAATAATCCATGACCTAGGAATCATCTTTACAAGATATATTCCCAAACCCTATCCTAAATAATCCTTTTAGCCCTTCCTAGAGATCTTATCACCTTGCTTCCCAAGCAAGAAAGCTAAGCAATTGAGTCTTTCTTGTGAATAGGTCTTAGGAATCACTCCTTATCGCCTTATTGACCTATTCATCTACTGATTCCCCTTTACACTGGGTCTCCTCCCATTGTTGAAAGTCTGTAAAGAGAAGGGAGCCTTAGCTGATGTAATAGTGGGCTATCTCTCCATTTTTGCCCATGACCTAGTAGTTTCTCTTTAGGATCCCCTCCTAGGACCCCTACTAGTTTGAGCGATAACATTTTGACGTTGTTGTTGGGGAGGAAGCAGGTCTACCTCCCTAGTGAATCATTGAGGAATTGATTCATTGACGACATTTCAAATATTCCTCTAGAGACTCCATTCATTGTCCAAACACCTAGTTTGCTTGAAGGTGACAACATTCCTCCTATAACTAGGGCCACTACAAGAAGTAGAGAATGAACTCCATCACCTATTAGAACCATCTTTCTCCATGAATTTGATAAGGTCAGTGATCCTATCCCAAAGATGGAAACTAGTTCTAGCACTAATCCAAACCAAGACCAACCCAAAATGACTAGAAGTGAAATACATTCGGTTAGTGTATTTTCCCCTCTGAACTTGAGTAATGACCCCAAACCTTGATCCCAAGTTCAAATATAATGTTACCATAAGTTCTGATGACCATATTGAATAATTCTATTGGAACATTTACCCTAGGTTGATATTCGAGGAAGACATGATCATTATTCTTTTTGTTTTGTCACTTGAAGCACAAGTAAGGGAATGGTACCTTAGTCTTACCCCAAGATGCATTGACAACTCTAACCAACTTGAGGATATGTTCACAAGGAGATGGTCATGTGATGCACTAAGAACATTTTACATTGAGAAGTT
>APFE030435117.1:15757-28940 GCA_000404065.3 Pinus taeda | reverse complement strand
AAGGTACCTGAAGGGAGTCTCTAGGTCACTTTCCTGGATAATGAGCTGAAGTCGACAGGAAGTGATCTTGATCGAAGGTGGGCCATAATGTTTCCCACATCATCGACACGAGACAGAGAGGGATAAAATGTTTTGTGTGAGATATCGGAGGGAGGTTGAGTATTCTTGCAGAGGCCAACTTCTCTTGAACATATCGGCGGCACAATGACGGGTTTGGCAGTATTTGAGGTCAAATGATCAGGGGTCATGATAACAAGACGATGAGCAGATGAATGGTCAAATAGGATAACCCAAACCCATGGAGGAAAGTGTGAAACGAGATGAGATGTCCCCACCCAGACACGAATGCAGAAAGTGCCATGTTCAAGAGCGACATACTGCCGATGACGACGATTATGATTCCTTTATTCCCCCACCATTTCTGGTGAGTACCCCGGTTATTTTTGGATGACAAGCTTAGCGGGGATAGCATATGCTTGAGGAGTGTCATTTTGACGGAATCCGATGTCATTAAGTTTTAACGAGTATGACAAGGGAAGAACTCGGTGTCTTTTCATGTTTAGAGAGTTTGAAAAGACAGCGAAAAGAAGACTCCAGGGGTGTCCTTTTTCGTAAAGTTGTGTCTCTCGAGCCCAAAAAAGTATAAAATGATGCTCGAAAGAACCGCCCGATCATTACGACCGAAGAGTACTTTTCGTGAGTAGTGACATCGATCCGAAAAAGTAAAAAAGTGACCGATATCACGTCATTTCGTTTCCATTAACGAACCTGAAACAACAAGGGTCCGACGATATTTTCATTCTTTATACGGTTGGAAAAAGAGTTTAAAAACGACCGCCTCTTATTTATGTTTAATGAGTCAAGAGGAATAACTTGGCAATCTTTTCACGTTTAGCGAGTCAGAAAAGAGCTAAAAGATGACTCCATAGTGACTTTTTCGTGTATTTACCGAGTCCGAAAAAAGTATAAAGCACAACTCGTTTCACCGTTGAAGCTGCGTAAAAGACCTGTCGCTGCACAAGAAGTAAATGTAAAACCCATTTTCGACCAAAAATACATTAAAATATTCAAAAGTAACCCTTTTAAACCAAAGAATGAGTTAAAAGCTTATAAATAGGGTGAAAATGTAAAATTAAAAATTACTTTTACCATTTTACCTCTTGGAGAGTGAAAAGAGTCCATTTGGGAGGCAAACTTCAGGTGGCGATTGCGATCAATCCAGGCAACCATTCGCGACCTCGTTAGTTCCAGGTAAGAGGCGCTTCCCTTAGTTCCATTTTCATACCATTTTTACTTCATTTAGTTTCTGATTGGGCCCCAGCAAGGGGGAATTGCAAAATTATGGCTTCGCCCCATTAGCGCGGGTATCCGGCACAGACCCGCGCTAATGGGGTGAAATACCTAAGGGAGCCGCGCCATTAGCGCGACTGTTTTAAGAACAGTTGCGCTAACCGTGCGACCCAATTTTTTCCATGTATTTGCCCATTCAACTTGAATTTTCTCTGGATTAGAATTTGTCCAATGTCCTAATAAAGGCAAATTTGTCCTTGTGGGTGCAGGAAACAGGTCAAAATGGTGGTAGTATGGAAAGAGCGAGAACATGACATTGTTGATGCCTTAGCCATTGAGGATGAAGGGTGCATGAATGCCCTAAGGGATTGTGGCCTTAAGAAATTCTTCCTCACATCATACATGCGGGCGCAACTTGAGTTGCTGCAGTTTATCATCGATGCTTGGGACGTAGACGACCAAGTGTTCCGTCTACGGAATCAGACCTTGGAGCTCGAGGTCTCCGATGTGTATTTCATCACGAGATTGTCGCGGAGAGGGGCGGTTCGTATTCTGACAGGTAGTAGACCTTCGGGGGAGAAAGTTGGTGAAGTGAAAGAGCGAGTGTGCCTGGAAGCACAATTCGGGCAGCGGAGTGCCAAGGTGTTAATCACCACCATCTGGGATTTGACTCTGAAAGCCATCCTCTTCACCATCACACGCGCAGCTGGGGTACAAGCGCCCCATGAGGCCAGCAAGAACCACCTGATCCTAGCGACTGAATGCCTCAGTCTAACCATTTTTAATTGGGCTGCAGCGGTGACCACTAACATTAAGAGGCAGCTCACCAATTGCAAGCGAGCGGAGACGAAACAGTTTGCATATGGCTCCATCGTGGTATCGTTTTTCCTGGAACGAATACCACTCTTCCAGATCCAGAGAGTTGTGGTGGAAGATCCATTGCCACAAGAGCCTAGAATGGCTCGCTGGGCAGCACTGATGCCCAGAGCGGGAGGAGGCCAGGAGATGTCGTGGCATCCCGAGTTCTTCATATGGCTCCGACGACAGATCATCGTGATCCAGGATTGGCCGTATGCAGGGACTAGTCTCATGGGAGACCCAGACCTTCCACTACCAGAGGGGGAGGAATGGGAGGAGGAGCTAGGTATGAACTCCTTGATTTTGATGTTTTTTTATTTTTTTTGTCCTTTTTAATACATGTCTGTTCTAATAATGATTAGATGTGTATGCAGATGTGGGCCCAAAGCGACCAGCCGGGCTCTCCCCTACAACGTGAAGAGGCCAACACGCAGCCGACCCATAGGCAGTGGGGGAGGAGTTGATACAGAATCTTGAGGGGCTTGCCCAAGGGATTCTCGGTTATGCCAGATTGGCAGATGTTCCTTTCGCTTACCAGAGGCATACAGTAGGGGTGCCAACTCGCGTCCACCGTCTGCTGAGACGATTGGTGCGAGAGGTGATGTGCTATCATGAGCACCACCGTGCTTAGGCTTCTAGGCTTTATTTTCCGCATATATTTTTTGAGAGACGTGTGTCTCAGATGTACGGAGAACACAGACTCGATCCAGACATGTACATTCTATTTTTTGAGCGCCTCAGTGCGCCACACGATATATATATATATACATGGTGTTTTTATTGTATCTTATGCTTCTTGTATTATGTTGATTTACATATTATGCAAATGTCTATCCAATACATAGTTAGCTAATGCATTAGTTACCGCATTAAGTCTTCTTGGAATGTGATGATAAGTAATGTAATCAAAATCTCTTTCCAATAACTTAACTCGTAAATACAACCTTAAAATGCGATGATCTTTGACGGAATATCATCCATTGAGCTGGTGGACTACAAGTTGCGAATCTAAGTTTACAACCAATGAGCGGATTCCAAGGTTAATTACCTTGGCTAATAATTCAATTACAGCACTATATTCAGCCACATTGTTCGTTGTACAACCCAGACACACTCCTTGAATGTCTACTAACTCACCATGAGGATCGTAGATCACCCATGCCGCAGATGACAGATTGCGAGTACTGCGGGAAGCACCATCAGCGAAACCAACGTAAGGTGATCCAGACATCTGTTAAAGAAGCAAAAGACACAATAAGCGGCAATCACGCCGACACACTGAGATAAAAATTAAATAAACATGCACACACACAACACACTCTTAAAAAGCATATGCATGTACAAAATAAAAGAGAGAGTGCCTAGACTCAGGCATAATATTTCTTAAGATACAGCCCATTGCGGGGCCTGTCCAGGGGATTACCTTCATAATCTATCAGCTCATAGGCACCCTTTTGTAAAACTCTTTTCACAATATAGGGCCCATGCCACATTAACTCGAGTTTTCCTGCCCCCAGCTTATCGCTAGCTTGATCGTAGAGTAGTACTAGATCTCACTCAATGAAAGAGCGAGGATTAACAGTGTTATCGAAGTGAGTTTTCACTCGCTTCTTTTGAGCTTCGATAGCTAGGGAGGCTAGACGACGTGTCTCATCCAGTCGTTCCAAGTAAAGAAGCTGCTCTTCTACAGGGGTAGTATCGGGGAATAACTCGACGGCTAATTTGAGTGAAGGAATCTCACACTCAATGGGAAGGGTCGCCTCCAGTTCATATACTAACTGAAAAGGGGTGAAACCGGTGGCATCCTTCATAGAGGTCCGGTAGGCCCACAAAGCGGAGAACAACATCAAATGCCAACTAGACTTGTGCATGCCAACAGTTATTTGAAGCATCGTGACCAAGACCTTGTTCACGACTTCCACTTGACCATTTGCTTGAGGATAGTACAGAGTCGAACTATCATGCCTAAGACCTAGCTGGGTTGTCAACTCGGCCATCATATGATTACGGAAATGTTTTCCATGATCAGTGACAATGGCTTGTGGAACTCTGAACCACGAAATAACATGGTTAAACAGAAACTGTGCCACGGTATGACCATCTTCCGATAATGTAGGCATCGCCTCGGCCCATTTTGTAAAGTAATCTACAGAAACGATGATGTAACCATGCCCCTCGGCCGAGCGAGGGTTACATGTCACATAATTGATGTCCCATTTGGCAAAGGGGCCGACGGTCACAACAGGGTGCAGTGGGGCAGGGGGCGCACGCATCTTCTGTTGGTAAATCTGACATTCGTGACAAGAACAGACGGCAAGAATGCAATCCTTAAAAATGGAAGGCCAGAAATAGCCAGCACGGAGGATCTTCTATGTGGTGGCATATCTAGACATGTGACCGCCACAAGCACCGGAGTGGCAGTCATTTAGAACTCTTTCAGCTTCTTCAAAGTTTAAGCATTGGCGAAGAACCGAATCAACACCGAGACGGTACAGGGTGTCCCCAACGATGCGATATGGTTGGGCTTGGTGACGAATCTATCGATGAGCGTCTTTCGAGGTCTCGGGACGGAACGAGGACGTCTGCAAGTAGACAATGATGTCCCCGTACCAAGGATCAAGGGTGCTGATAAGGAAAAGAGTTTCATCTGGAATAGACTCCTCTATCTGCGAGGAAGTAGCGGCGGATGGCAAGGAACACAAAAGTTGAGCAAAGACAAGTGATTTCTTGGACTTGGCAGCAGTAAATTCCAAGTCAAACTCTTGGAGGATGACGATCCACTTTGAGTATTTGCCCCCCAGCACTTGTCGTGAGAGAATGTAGGTCATGGGGTTGCAATCCAAAATCACCGTCGTAGTACGCAACAAAATGTAGTGACGGAAACGTTGGACGGCGCAGACAGTAGCGAGGGCCAACTTCTCAACATATGCATATCGAGTCTCCATATCTAGTAAGTTGTGACTAAGATAATAAATGACATGTTCGATGCCATCATCGTCGTCTTGGACCAAAACCATACCAATGGTGGTATCGGCAGCGGCCAAATATAGTGTGTAGTCACGATGATAATTTGGAGGCTGCAACAAAGGGGCGGAAACTAGGAGAGTTTTGAGACGAGCAAAAGACTCCTCGGCTATGGCATCCCATCGGAATGGGGTGTCATGCTTAAGTAACTGGGTAAAACCCTTTGCCACTTCGGCATAGTTTGGGATGAACCGTCTTAGAAAATTAGCTTTTCCCTGCAAGCTCTACAATTGCTGCAAAGTAGCAGGGGGAGGAAGATTCACAATTGCCTCGACTTTAAGAGGATCCAAACGGATACCCTCTCGGGAGACGATAAACTCGAGAAGTCGACCAGATTTGACGCAGAAGACACATTTATGTGAATTTAATCGGATATTATAGTGTCTACAACGAAGAAAAATTTCACGAAGATGCAATGGGTGGTCCGCCCGCTTAGCTGAATGAGCGGGAAGGTCATCCAGATAAGGTTGTACGATGTGCCTGATATCGTGGAAGGCATAAGACATCGCATGCTGAAAGGTAGCGCCGGCATTCTTAAGACCGAAGGGGAGCTTTTTGTAAGCAAAAGTGCCCCACGGACAGATGAAGGTCGTCTTGTGTTGATCAGCAGGGGCGATATTAATCTGGTTGTAACCAGAGAAGCCATCCATGAAAGAATATATTTCATTGCCCGAACACTCGTCAATGAGTTGGTCAATGAATGGTGTGGGGTAGTTGTCTTTTGGGCAAGCTCGATTAATGTCGCGGTAATCGACACAGACGCGAATGGTACCCTATTTTTTATCTACAGGGACAATATTTGAGACCCAATCTGTCAGTGGGATAGGATAAATGAATCCAGCTTTAAGAAGCTTTTCAACCTCTGCTTTGATAGCTGCCGCCTTACGGGTGTGCACGGGACGCAAACGCTGACGAACAGGTTTGGCCTCGGGATACGTCAGTATCTCGTGCACTACTATTGATGTATCAATACCAGGCATTTCTTCGTAGGACCATGCAAAAACATCACAAAATTCGCGGAAAAGTGCGATGTAAATCTGAATCTCCTCAGGAGTACAGGTGACTCCTATATAAATGTTCTTGACAATCCCTGGCTTGACAGAGATGTCGATGGGTTGCGTCTGCGTGATGTTCCCTAAATTCCCTTCAGACGATGTATGATAAATCTGGATGGGCATCTGAAGAGGCTGAGAAGGGAGACATGGAGCAAACCGCTCGAGACAAACCAGTGTTTCCCGGAGGGTGGGGAGAAAGGAGGAACAATGGTGAAGAGGGGACCATAGACGTTCTTCCAGAGATAGTCTTTATGATAGCCTCATCGGAAGGAAATATTTCCTTCAATAGATCCGAGGAGGTGTATTCTCCAAACCAGGGAGGAAAATCATCTGAGTCAAGAGCCCCACTTGAAGCAGTGGGTTGATCATGAGGGGCTGATGCAGCAACAATTTCGATGTAGTTGAGCTCGGCTGGACTCAACGGCATCTCCTCACCCCAAGATTCTATCTGGTCAATGGGGGGAAGGGCCCAAGGATCAGAACGAACCGAGATCATGGAGATCAAGGCGAGGTTGGGAGGTAGGAGGGAGAAAACACCCATAAGGGCGGGTTCTTTGAAGAGCCCGGCTCCCACACTCTCAAATGGAACGGAGGTATGCTCAACGAATGGTACATTCCCCTCAGAAGAGGAAGCGAAGAAAGAAAGCTGGTCAACCGTGACAATTTTCCCCTGATGGGGGAAACGAATGACACGGAAGAGGGATGAAGCCACGGCACACATGGCATGCGTCCAACTCCGGCCTAGAAGGAGGTTATATGTGAGATTTGCGTCGACAACCTCAACTTCTACTTCCATGGTCTTCCCTTCTAAGGTGATTGGTAGTCGTTGAAGAATACCATAAGGACGGGATTCTCTCCCATCGAATGCTTCCAAGGTTGTTGGAGACTGACTCAGAGTCGGGGACCCGATCGCTTTCCAACATGCAATAGACATAATGCAGGTTGATGCACCTTCATCAATAACTGTACGATGGATCGTTTTGGAATTGATGACGACTTGAATGAGAAAAGCGATTTGATGAGGCAGTCGAGGAACATGGCTCTCGAGGTCGAAGGTAATCAAATCCGAGTCCGCTGGGTCGATGCCACCGATGGCCAATAGCAGGGACTTCCTCTGGGGGGGGCAGCTCTAAAGAACCTCGAAGGCAGACATAGCCGACGAAGCCTGCGCTAAGTCCTCTACGATGATATAGTGCTGGGGAGCACGAGCATTCGGATTATAAGAAGATCTTCTGAGTACTCCTTTGGGAGGGGGTCGGATTGTCGTCTTAGTACTCGGTCTCTCGATATGGAGGGGACCAGAGCTGGATGAAGGAGCACTTGAGGGAACCTCTGGCTCCTTCCTGGTAGACGACGGATACTCCTTTGCTTGAGTCGTTACATGGATGGGAATAGTTCCAGCCATGAAGACCTGGGAACTGAAGGGAGAAGAAGAGGGATCAGCCACCATCTCAGTTTGCTGAGAGGGAAAGGGTTCTTTAATAACTGCAGGGACCCCAGGAGCACCCTTTAACAAATGACTAACTTCACACCACCTGGGGCAGTGCTTAGTATAGTGATCCTCCTCACAAATGAGGCAGGGATATTTGGGTTTGTGCTTAGCTCCTTCCTCGGCTAGAGATTTAGAGGATTCTTGTTTAGGTTGCTCGGATTTATTTTTCCCTTTCCCCTTTTCCTTTTTCTTTCCTTTCAAGGCCTTGCCTGCCATGGTGGACTAGACGGCGTTGACCTCAGAAGTGTTACCAGAATTTAAACCACCCTGAGAAGTGTTTTCGTTAGATGCACTTGACTTTTTCTTCCCAGGGTTCGATGATGATTTTTTAGAGGCCTGGTTCACAGAGCCAATGACTCCATCGACAGATGGCTTGGGCGGAGCCTTGGATGTACCGAGCCTTGGGGCATCTGGCAAATACTCATACAAGGTACCAGACTGAGAGTAAACTAAGTCCAGGTACTGAGCGTGCGTGATTGCTTGCTCTTCAGTTACACAGGCTCCCATAGCAATGTCCCGTGCAATCTTAGGGACAAAGGAAGTCGTGAACCAGTCGGTGAGGAGTTGATCAGGAATCCAAAACTTGATCAACCTGCGATGCCTTCTCCATTCATGGATGTGATCGGAGATATGCGTTGCCGTATCCTGCTTAAGAGACGTAAGGAGGTGAGTCCCTGTCTCGTATCGAATGGGTAACTGAAAGTGAGTAAGGAATGCCATGGCCAACGAATTGAAATCTTGAAATGATGCGCGGGTCAATTCAATATACCATTTAGCTGCCAAACCAGTGAGAGTCCTCTGAAAGAGGCGAAGCTGAATCGAGTCATCGAGCCATGAATTGGACGAACACCATAAGTGATACGTCATCACATGAGCTTGAGGATCCTCTCTGGCTTTTCCATCGAATTTGGGACAGTCACTAGGTATCTTAGTTGGAACTGGTGGCCATTGTGGATTATGTAAAATGGGATCATTTGTTAACTTCGACACATCGGGCAGTTCCAACGTCGCTAGAAATGGTAGCTGCGGGTTAAAGGACATTTGTCCCAGATACGAGGTAGATCCAGAATTCCATCCAGTTCCTGATTGCCCCCACTGGCCTTGTCCCGATGGACCAGGTCCAAAAGGGCCTTGTCCAGAAGGATTTTGTCCGTAAGGGTTATTTCCAGAACTGGATTACTGATACTGGTTCTTCCCACCAGTGCCCCATTGGTTACCATACTGGCCAGCAGGTTGTTGATAATTTTGATAAGGGTTGCCCTGCGGCTACTAGTAATTTTGATACGGGGTCATTTGATTTTGCCCCTGGGGTTGCTGGTATCCATACTGAGCCTGGGAACTAGAAGGCATTTGATGACCAGATTGGGATTGATACCCACCTGAATAAGGGGGTTGGGATTGGTACCCACCCGAATAAGGAGGCTGGGATTGATACCCACCTGAATAAGGAGGCTGGGATTGATACCCGCCTCAATAAGGAGGCTGGGATTGATACCCACCTGAATAAGGAGGCTGGGATTGATACCCACCTGAATACAGAGGCTGGGATTGATACCCGCTTGAATAAGGAGGCTGGGATTGATACCCACCTGAATACGGATGCTGGGATTGATACCCACCTGAAAGAGGAGGTCAGGATTGGTACCCGCCTGCATGCTGGGCCGTCTGGCCGGAAGGTTGTCCTGGTCGGATCTGAGACAGCCCCGTTCGTCCAGAAGGTCTAGCTTGCTGAGCGAGGGGTTGCCCTTGCTTAACCGAGGATTGTCCTTGTTGACCAGAT
This sequence comes from Pinus taeda, assembly GCA_000404065.3. NCBI lineage: Eukaryota > Viridiplantae > Streptophyta > Pinopsida > Pinales > Pinaceae > Pinus > Pinus taeda. Next base: position 19,441 of record APFE030435117.1, on the reverse strand, counting down.
GGTTGCTGAGCGGTAGGCTGGCCTTGCTGTGCGTAAGGCTGGCCCCCTTACCTAGAAGGGTTGCCTTGCTGGTTTCCGGGTTGACCTTGCTGACCATAAGGTTGTCCCTGGTTCCCATAAGGTTTCCCCGAAGGGTAGCCTTGTTGGGTACCGGGTTGTCCCGGGTTTCCAGAAGGTTGCGCAAGATATGTGAAAGATGGACCACTAGAGGCTAAAGGTTGTCCCTGATAGGGTTGTCCTTGCGGGCCTCCTTGTTGACCTGGGTAATTCTGGCCATAATACTGCTGCCCATGATTAGGCTGCGAGTAAGGCTGTTGACCCTGGTAGGGTGGTCCTTGGGATGGATGTCCTTGACCCTGATGGTATTGGCCACCACCATATCCGGTGGTGCCCCAAGCCACGCTCAATGGAATAGAAGCCTCAACATAGGGATCTTCAGGCAAGGAGGTATACAAATAATGATTCTCAGGATCATAATAGGGGCCTTACCCACCTGGGTTCTGGACATTATGCAAGTATTGAGAATATGCCTCCTTTGCCGTCATATGATCAGAAGCAGGAGGGGCACCACTTGCAGGGTGCACAACTCTAGCAGTATGTGTCGATGGACCACTTCGTGCTGGACCTCGAGATGGGCCCACAGCAAAAGTGACAGCAGAAGACGCTGTAACGGCACTAACAACTGGAGTTGACGATGCGACGCAGACGGTTGGATTGGTTGGAACTGCTGTCACAGTAGTATGGTGAACTTGGGAAACAAACGGTCCTGTGGTAGGGATGATGTTTTGATCCCACATAGAAGAGGAAGCTGCGGAGTTCATAGCATCCCTCAAAGACCTATAGCGTGCCGGCATCATGATACCGAGAGGCGTAATGGTCTAGGGCATAGAGATGATTGGGGATGTAGCCGAAATGGGAGCATCAATACTCGACATGACAGATGGCTCACTTGACACAGGAGATGTATCCTCCATATCGGAAGAAGCCATCGGAGATGGGACACCGACAAGAGCAGTGGGAAAATCCTCTTCAGAAGGCTCCCAAACAGGGTTCCAAGAGAATTCGTAGAATTCGTCCTCTAGAGCTCGAGAGTTCAACGGTTGGATGCTCGGAACAATAGGAAGAACGTCACAAACCGGTGTCTCAGGGGCAACAGAAGATGGAGACCCTTGGTCACTTGGGACAGGAGACGGAGTTGATGGATCCGCCAGGATGATCAAACAAAGACCCTAAGTAAACTAACGATAAGGGGCCCTACTCAAAAATAAATGCAAACAAGATCTACCAAGGTAAATGTTATCGTGGCCGAATAAATTTTTATGACATTAGGACACAACTTGACCTTTTCATGTTTTAAGAGTCGAGAAAAGGACAAAAGGTGACTCTATTCGCCTTCGAATGTTTTAAGAGCCCGAAGTGAAAAATGCTCTATAGAGCCTTTTCTTTTACAAAGTCTGAAAAGGATCAAAAAGTGACTGCTCTAGAGAAACTGGGCAAGGGATTTACTAGAAAATCCGTAAAACTGCTTATACACCTTGGCAATTGTATGAAAACCAAGGACTTTCTGTACTGCAGTCAGTCTTCCCAAATGCTGTGTTTGGTGCGTTACGGCTTGTAAGGCGGCAGACACAGCTTCCTATGGATCAAGGATGCAAACCTAGTGGAGTCTCCCCATATATACGCGATGGTACATGGGAGCCCAAGTCCGTATTAGACCATAATCGAACCACACCAGGAGGAATCACCCAACCTTAATGTGAGAACAAAGGTGACTAGGTTTAACGACGCCGGAGCACGTCTCTAGCCTAGACCTCTAGAATGTTTGCATTATGTTCCAATGCGTTTTTAAGTTGATTCAGTTTATTTTATGGTTGTTCTTTAGTTAAGTTTCAATTTTAGGTCCTACCGTATGTGATCTTTCACAATTTCCTAGATGCAAGCTACATGCCAAAGAAAGCCATTTCGTTCGATGAATACTAACTACGAGAAGGTTAAGAATTTCAATAAAAAAAAATGAACACAATCAACCAAACACCCTAATGCAGCTAATGGAAAATAAACAAAACTTTTTCTTTTCAATAATACAAATAACGAAAAGTTCTATTCCATTCACTATTAAGCGCAAGAGAGATTATTTGATTTTCCTTTCTATAAGCAAAATGCACTAGAATGAATTTTGAAAGATAATAACACTGAGCAAAGAGGCAAATTCACTCAATGAAGACACAATGAAATCCCAAGACACTAAAATAGTTCTCCAAATCAAAAGAAAAACAAGGCTTTGTACGAGCTATGTGATCTAAGCTCAACAAGGCCAGAATGGAATCCAAGCAAGCAAGAGAGAGTCACTCGGAAATCAATCAAAAACACTTCAACAATCACTAAAAAAAGTGCGAAAAGTAATCACAAGGTTAAATGGACGATCAAAGAACCCAAAACTGCCACGGGAGGCTCTACACACATGACCACTAGATGCCCTAGGGTTGAGGTGTGAAATCGATGGAAAGAGGCAAACACCCGAAGGACAGAGGTTGAGAACCAGTCAAACAGGGCTTAAACACACTCCAGCAACTGAAAAAGAGGTGGCAAAATGCAAATCCAAGCTAAGACAGCAGGCAAACAAGTGGACTAAAAAACTAAAAGGCCTGGCGCGACTATCAGGCTGCAACTCGCGCTAAACAGGGATTGGTACAGGTTGTCAGTTAGCAACAAGGGCCACTAGCGCGATTGTGAAGGGAAAAACCGCGCTAATAAAGTTTGCCAATTTCAAAAGAAAAATACGCAGTCCAGGGCTTGGGTCACAATTTCTAAGCAAGTTAGGAAGCAAGGGGCAGCAAGAAACTCAATTCCAAAAGCTTACCTAAGCAAGCAAACAAAAGAAAACCAAAGAGGCAAGACAAACTCCAAATTGTTCAGTTCGTAAACCAAACCGAAGATCGACTGAAGCAGCTTTGATCTACTTCACTACTGCAAAGAAATAGTGTTTCGAAGGCTATCTGGCCGTGTTTCAGACTCCGTCTAAGTTTACAAATTAAACAACAAGCTAAACTCCCCAGCGGAGTCACCAAATTGTTGGAGAGGTAAATCCCCTCTACGGATAGAGGCGATCCCTACTAGCCCAGAGCGGGTCTAGAAACAATCAAACAATGCTATCACGCAAGTTCCTAATTGCAAATAAAAGGTAGGTGATGAAGAACTACTTGAGATCCAACGCTTTAGTTCGTAGAAGAGATGTCGCCTACGTTCCTTTGCCTTGGCCGGTCACGATCCTGCACTATCCACATGAATGGACACCTGCACACAAAGAGAACAACACAAACACAAGCGTGAAATCTAATATATGCAATTATACATCAGTCAGGAAGGATATAATTCAACATCAACCATTACAAGTACAACGAGAATGGAAGCATAATGATAGTCATCTATTATTAATAATCAACAAAGGAGAATACAACCAGCGTCCTGATGTCAAGTCCTCCTTTGGCTGGGTGCTCAGCTACACAAGTCTTGCAAAAGCTTGAGGGGGTGATGGACAAGCTCTCTCTCTCTCTTTAGTGACAAAGTCTCCTTACTTAGGTAAAGCCTTATGGATACAAAGAAGGCTCTTGCAACTCCAATCTTTTTATATCTTCCTTTCAGCACAAGTATTGCCACTAGAGTCAGAACTAGCTTGCTCAAGCC
>APFE030435115.1:47837-61222 GCA_000404065.3 Pinus taeda | reverse complement strand
TATATATTACAGCATGGATGTCTGAGTTATCATTTGGCACTTTTGTATGGTGATAACTATTTGTTTATGTTTAGTGTATGAATAGCTTATTTATGCAATAAGTTTTCACAATTGTTTCGTCTAACTTCTTATACGAAGTAGTTCATCTTTATTGAATACCTTTCTTATGATAGCTGAATGATCTTTATTACCAGTTATTGTTTGAAATCTTTTTAGATCGCATAGAAGAAAGATCACACCCTGGGTTAGCATAAATTTCGATTTTGTTTATTAGAATACAATAGCATAGCATTAGATTAGAATTAAGATAGAAGTATTCAATTTAGAACAGAAATACCCATCTTTCTCACACACACACACACTGAATTGGGAAACTGGTCCCATATCCCCAGTCGGACCCACTATACCAAACGGATAAGGCGCTGCCAACCAAGGTCCAGACCGGGCGGGTATCCCCCTTGTTGTTGACCCGATTTTTGGGGTCTTCAACATATTTGGCGCTAGAAGGAGGGCCTGAAATATGAATGGCAAGTAAATCCAAATCAAAATACCATTCTGAGAGTAAATCGCCCTCACCATCTCCCCCGACTTCTCCATTACACTTAAATCCAGAGTTAGAAGTCGCCAGAGCATCAACCGTTGCTACAAATCCTGACATTTCAGAACAATATGTTATTGAACCTCCTGAAGTCGAATCTCTATAAACTTCAGCGATTTTCCATTTCCCCTCAAAGATATGATAAATCTCAGGGCAGCGTGACTTCGCAGTATAACCCTGCTCATCCCCTGACTAGATTAAAGAGTGAAAATTTCGGTGTTCGGCCAACCGAACTACCTCTTCCCAAAAGGAAAAGAGCAAGGAAGTCAACTAAAGGGTCCGACAACAAGACTCTTTCATCAACATCATCAATCTCAAACTCTCCACCATGAAGTCAACCATCCACTCCTCCACCCCAGACCATTATCAATCCACCTAGTGGAATCCCTACAACTCCTCCTTAATCATCTGCGATCATAATCACCTCATCTTCTCAACCACAGGGATCATCTTCTGCAAATCCCCCCTGTTAACAGTTCAACAATGGCCTAGTCTCCATGGAACAATCCTGGGGCAGTCTTAATGCCTGCACCCTTGAGTCAAATACCAGCCCATCCTGAGAAATGGCCGCCTAAGTTCAATCCCGAGGCAGACATGCTAGCAGAAGAGCACATAAACAACTTTATGCTATCCATCAAACTCAACGGGGTTACTAATGAAGATGCTGTTGTTTTACTGTTTCCTTATACCCTACAAGGAACAACCGGATCGTGGTATTTCTCATTACCCTATGGATCTATTACCAGTTGGGACATCTTCCAAGACCAATTTTTAACCAAGTTTGGTGATGACAGGTCTACGACAACGTTAATCAACGACCTATCCAACGTTAGGGCAGAATCTAGAGAACCGATCAAAGATTTCAATCTACGTTTCAATAAAATTCTAAACAAAATTCCTACCGCTTCCCAGCCCAGCGAGGAAGTGCGATGTGAATGGTATATCATTGCATTACCATCGAACATAGAAATCTTCGTGGACAGGGCTAATAAAACAACCCTAGCCGAAAACATGAAAGAAGCCATAGCAGTAGAGAAATGTATAATAGCCTTAGAGAAGAAATCTGCGATAGAAGATCGTAAATCTAAGAAGGTCACCTTCAAAGAAAAGTCCAAGAATAAACAAGCAAAAGATCCATTCGATTTGGAGGGATTGCAAAAAGTTCTGAAAACCATGTCCAATGAAATGGTCGACATAAAAAAGCAAGTAGCATAAACTTCTTCAAAAAGGCCCTACAGAGCTTTTAAAAGAGACCCGTCAATGGATTCAAGGCCACCCAATGCTATAACAAGTGCTGAATCTGAGGAAGAGGAAGAGGAAATTGCCACTGAAGGGCAAACCAATGATGAAGAAGTTGTAGAATTACAAGGAATGTGGGATTTCATCCTCCCACAAGAGGAATATCAAGAAGTATTCCCAGTTAACACATGAAGTAGAATCAGCTTGATCTCCCCCAAACTTACCCCAAAAACCAAAAAGGAGCGCAAGCTTGCAAACAAAGGATTTAAAAGTCACAACAAAGAAAACGGGACATCTAAAGCGACCTCAATTAGCCCAGTCCAAACAGATTTCACCTACTCCATTCTAAAATGCTGATCCTTTTCGGATGAAATGGAGTACAATATCATAGAAGACATGAAAAAGACTAGGGCCAACATCACTCTGTACGAATTGAGCAAGCTAAAGCATCAACAAAAGATAATGATGAAAGAATTACATGCTGTGCCAGTTGCACCTTTGCTTGCCGCTGTAATTTCTCAAGCTTCTCAGAACATGGGAAGACCTCCAACTAATATGACTAACAAGATTGATCCAAATGACATCGCTTTAATTGGAGGAAGATCGAGATCTCATACTCCCCCTTTTCTCCTTACTTGTGAAAATTTTAACAAAAATGTACATAATTGTTTAGTGGATTTAGGTGCTTCATCGAATATTTTACCAAAGTCCATATGCACCAAATTAAACGTTCAACCATAGAAATCCGTTGTTCGCGTAGTTCAGCTGGATCGATCTCAAGTCGAAGTCATTGGTGAACTAAATCAAGTAACTATAAGGCTGTCATCCAACCCGAAGGTATGTCAAGTTACTGACATTTTAGTCGCTGATATCCCTGAATTTTATGGCTTAATTCTTAGTAGGGATTGGTCAGAAAAACTGCATGGATACTTCGCAACTGACTGGTCGCACATGTGGCTGCCTTACAATGGTAAGTCAAATCAAATAAAAGTTGAACGAGAATTACATCAAAAGTACATAGTAACAGAATTAGAGGGGGAAAATCAGCCAGTAGCATATAACAGTAGCATAATTGGTAATTACTTAGTGGATTCTTTTCTCGGCAATTTTAATGCTCATACGTCACCTTATTTAGAACATTCTGTTTTGTCCCAAGTCGAAATTTTTTCTCAAACGGATAGTTCAAAATGTATCAATTTTTTAGATAGACCTGTAAATAAATCTTTATTTTGGAAATTATTTTTTGGTGGTTCTAAATCTAACGAAGGAGCAGGAGCAAGATGTGTGCTAATTAGTCCAAAAGGAAATAAAATCACGTTAACATGCAGGCTCGAATTTGATTGTACCAACAATACAACAGAATATGAGGCTTTAGTCCAAGGGTTGTACAAAGCAATCATGTTAGACATAAAGTACCTCCAAGTCTTCGGAGACTCTGAAATTGTAGTTAGACAGGTACGTAATACTATACATTGCTTATCAGGTCATTTAAAACACTATCAATCTTTAGTTCAAGATCCGACTGAGCATTTTATAGCATTCAATATTTCATCAATTCCCAGACTCTAGAATGCAAGCGCTGACCTATTAGCTAACGTAGCTTCTAAGCTCATTCCTTCGAAAGATTTTAGTCCAGATAGATTCTCAATAGAATTAATCTTTAGACCTTCTATTCCTGACAACATCACAAATTGGAGAATATTCAACGACGATCCTGATATCGTAAATTTCCTTACTTCTAAAGGATCCTACTCCAATCAAATAATTGACGAAGACCAGCATGATCGACAATTACAACAAAATAGCACTAACAATGCTATACCTAAATCAGTGGTCAAGTTAGAAGATCTGTACGATTTGAAAGATCGGTTTAAAAGGTATACCAATTCAAAGCTCCAAAGTTCAACTTTGAATTTCGAATTAGTAAACCTAGGAACCAATGCCAAACCCCAAAACATAAATCTAGGCCTTGGCCTAGCCCCTGAAGAAAAACTAGCATATATTCGTCTTTTGAGACAATACAAAAACGTTTTTGCTTAGAACTATGATGAACTCAAAACATACAACACTTCTATCATTCAACATACTATTCCAATGACCGATAATGAAAAACCTGTCCAACAAAAATTAAGAAAGATCCATCCCAACTTAGAAAATCAGATAAAAACTGAACTCAATAAGCTGTTGAAAGCCAAGATAATCTTTCCCGTTAGACATTCTAAATGGGTCTCCAATATGGTACCTGTTAGAAAGAAAAATGGAGATATTAGAATTTGTATTGACTTTCGCAATCTTAACAAAGCTTGTCAAAAAGACAATTTTCCTTTACCATCTATGAAGCAGATATTGCAGGCAGTGGCAGGCTCAGAATTAATGTCCTTCTTGGATGGATTTTCAGGATACAATCAAGTTTTGGTACATCCTGATGATCAATTGAAGACCACATTCAGAACTAAATGGGGCACATTTTCATATCAAAAGATGTCGTTTGGTTTGATTAATGTTGGTGCCACATTCCAGAGAGCCATGGACATTGCATTTAAGGGTTTAGTCAATAAATCTGTAGTAATTTATTTGGATGATATAACTGTGTACTCCAAAAAATGAGGTGACCATCTCAAAGACTTGAAACAAATCTTCCAACGATGTTTAAGGTACGGAATTTCACTTAACCCAAAGAAATCTTTTTTCGCATTAATTGAAGGGAAACTTCTAGGATTCATAGTGTCAAAATCTGGAATTCACATTGATTCTGACAGAATCAAAGAAATTTCTGAAATATCCCTACCTCATAAACAAAAAATCCATGCAAACTTTCCTTGGTCAAATCAATTTTGTAAAGAGATTTGTTCCATATTTTTCACGAATCGTATCTCCTTTACAAACCATGATAAAAAAGAACTCTAATTTTAAATGGGGCCAAGATGAACATGAAGCGTTCAACCTGATCAAACAGGCTATTATTAATGCTCCATCTTTAGCAACTCAGAATTTTTCAAATCCTTTTATTTTATACACATTTGCCTCAGATAGGTCATATGCTGCGATACTCACTCAAACGAATCAAGAAAAGGCGGAAGCACCAATTGCTTTTTTCAGTTCAAATTTGCAGGGTGCTGAATTAAATTACTTAGATGTGGAGAAATAGGCTTATGCTGTTTTCAAAGCAATCAAATACTTCATACCTTTTCTACTCAAAACCCATACTAAAATTATAGTACCATTTCCAGTGGTAAGGAATCTTCTAGTACAAAAGGATGTGGGTGAGAAGAGGGCCAATTGGGTTACTGCCAAATACTACATACCACAACAGGACAATGACTCAAGATTGTTACAATCAAGAGGCAAGGGGTCTCATCACGAGCCAACTTGTTTAGAAAAGTTATAAATCGAGTGAATGACTGTGTCATAAATTGGCTATCAAATCAAGACATTGTTCTTTAAGAATAAAAAGAAAATCAAAGTAATAAGTGTGAATGTGGATTCTTCTTTGAGAATTGTAGGTTTCTTTAAGTAGGATACAGGATCATTGCTAGGTAACAAGTAATCGTGTCGAGGCTATAAACGCCTGCTGGCAGCAGAAGCTCTACCTACGACAAATGAGCATATTTAAAACTGGTTTACAGAGAAGACTTTGTTTTATTTTTACAAACCAAGTAATGGTTGATCTCAACACAAGGACTAACTTGAGGGAGCAAATAATAAAAGTTGAAAATAGCTGAAACAAAATGTCATTGATAGGTTAGAGCATAATGTACTTTGTCCTTCCATAATAAAGTTTAATTTTCTAAAAAAAATTCTGTTTTGGACGCTGAAAAAATTCAATAGAAACACAGAGATAACTGGTTCTTCCAAGTGAATCGCCAATTGTTGTGGCCACAAACAACCCCCCTCCTTATGAAGTGTTATTGCTAACACTAAATAAGTGGGGATCCTCAGTAAAAAATTTTAAAAATCAATTAGTGTCATATTTCCTTTTAGATGAAACTTACAACATCATGGACTTAGGAAAATACCTTGAAGAATCTAAAAAAAAACCTAAGTTCTATAATGAAGAAAGTAAAATTCACTCCTTAAGAGATATCGCATCGCTCAAAGAATCATAGGGTACCTTCTAAATGAGTTAAAATGATAAAAAACGTGAGATTGCGACGCGAAACTTCATCGCATCGCATACATTAAAGAAGCACTCACATTGAAAAACTCTAAAATTGCCGATATGCGATATCGCATATCGCGCATCGCAAAAATCACATGAATTACACATAAGGATTATAACGATCTGTGATATTGCGATACTGCGACACTGCAAATTTGTGATTTTGCGATATTGCGATACTGCGACCTTGTGATAGAACAACACGATGAAATTGTGATATTGCGATACAGCGATCTGCGATATCGCAAAGCAAAATCGCAAGACCTCTCCATCGCAGTTGGTTCTGGCTCATTATTCGAGAAACTTTTTTAAGCCAAGAATTGGTCATGCATTTTAATGCGAATTAATGAGTTGTTGCCAGTTGTTAATGAAGTATGGTGTTGTGTTTTTCGAAGAACTAGTTCACGTAAGGTGGCATGTTTCGCATATCTTCAACATTTAAAGTTTTCCTGTCATTATTTTTGATCACTACTTCCACCTCAAATGTAAACTGTAGGAACGAAGGACAAAGCGTTATACAAGGCAATATGCAGAAAACTATGAGGAGGAAAGGCAGCACTCCAATGTCCATTTCGGAAGGCACACCTAATCCACTTAAGGGAGAAAAAGAGCCGCAGAACTCTTATGAGGCATCCATCACAGATTTCTCATATACAGCCATGGTTGAATGGGTACTGAATGATGTTGATACCAGAAACAGATGGTTTAATGCTCAGGGTCAAGAGCTCACGGAATCACTATTTTTACAAATTTTGAGCTTTATGCCAAATGAGAGAAAAAGGTGCAAGAGGCGAAAAACGCATCAGGGAAGCCCGGATCAAGAAACAGAGGCAGTTTTCGATGCGCGATTAGCGGCATCGCTAAAAAACATTGCTCGAAAAGGAAGGCTCCTAATTACTCAGTCACCTGCAAGCCCCGAAAATTGCAAGAAAGCAGCGATAGAAACAACTGGAAACAGAAGACTAAAGCAAAAGCAGAAGCAGTGCAAGGGTTAACTAAGTTGAAATGGGATTTTTACCAGGTATACATGGTAATGTCACATAGTCATTGGATGACTCTCAAGTATATCATCAATTTTACTAAGAAGATAATGCCAGCTCTTGTCAATTATGTTTGCTTAACTCAACCAAAGACGGAAGACAGTTAGCCGACTCCACTCAGGAAAATACTGAATGCTTGCGACGTTAAGGAGCAAATTTAGAAATAGTTAGATATTAGATTTAATTTTAGAAATAGTTTTTCTTAGAAAGAGGACGGTCATTTAAACTGAATCCTCAATTTCTATAAATAAGTTATTTAGTTAGTAATATTTAAACCCTTCTCATGCATTTAGAGAGGGGTCTAGAAATTTATCAAAAACTTGTCCTAAGAACATGCACTTTTGCACCCTCAGAGGAGGTTTTGGTGAATGGATGGAACAGGGTTTATTTGATATTTGCATTTGATATCTGCTACTAATGTTGCACTTCTGTACTCTTAGTGGATGTTAAAACAAGGAGAGATAAATCAATTGTCACTTGAAGCTCATGAGTAGGACTAGTTATAAATGGTACTTTTATCTCTTAACCATTTCTGCTTATGCGTTAAAGTGATATTCAGTTTTCAGTTGTTTATATATTACAGTGTGGATGCCTGAGTTATCATTTGGCACTTTTGTACGGTGATAACTATTTATTTATGCTTAGTGTATAAATAGCTCATTATGCGATAAGTTTTCACAACTATTTCGTCTAACTTGTTATACGAAGTAGTTCATATTTATTGAATTCTTTTCTTATAATAGCTGAATGATCTTTATTACCAGTTATTGTTTGAAACCTTTTTAGATCGCATAGAAGAAAGATCACACCCCAGGTTAGCATAAATTTTGATGTTTTTCTATTTATTAGAATACAATAGCATAGCACTAGATTAGAATTAGGATAGAAGTATTCCATTTTGAACAAAAATACCCATCTTTCTCACACACACACTGAATTGGGAAATTGGTCCCATATCCCCAGTCGGACCCGCTACACCAAACGGATAAGGAGCTGCCAACCAAGGTCTGGACCGGGTGGGTATCCCCCTTGTTGTAGACTCGATTTTTGGGGCCTTCAACATATTTGGCACTAGAAGGAGGGCCTGAAACATGTTGTCTGTTGGAATTTGTTTTCAATTTTAACATTTGAATTAGGATGGCCTCTCTTAAACTTCCAATTTGGAGTTGCATCCATGTACGTGCATCTTCCAACACTCCACCCGAAGTGGTAAGACTATTGTCTCAGGTAAAATTCAATGGTAAGAGAAATTCTTCTACTTTTAATCACGCCCTTCAATTTATTCAAGGTGTTTCAAATTCTAATTTTCAAGGAATTGATGAAGGTATTTTATGCAAAAATTTTACTCTCACGTTTGTAGTAGAAGCTAGAAATTGGTGTAGAACCCTTCCGGTTGCCTCAATTCACAGCTGGGATCAATTTGTCACAGTTTTCGTTTGTAAATTTGACTACTATGATTATGATCAGGTATATGATGAAATTGAATATCTACGAAAAGAAGATGAGTCTGTTAGATATTTCAATATTCGATTTCATCTGAATTGTTTGAAATTTGATGTTGAAAATGATCCCATAAGTGAAGAATCATTAGATTGTGTTGATCATAATTATTCGCTGCCTCCTATTCCCGATTTGTATGAAATTAGTCCAAGCTTTGTTCAAATCCCTTCTAACATAAATGAGAAATCCAATTTGGATGTGAAAATAAATCGTGATGAAAAAGTTTCACAAAGCTTAGAAGACATTTCTGATCAAATAAAAGAAGACAAAAGCAACAATTTTGGAAGAAAGGTCACCTTGGAATCTAAAAGCAACTTGGAGGCAAATTCAGAAAATATAATCGCAACTCAACAAATGCAAACACAAATCAAGGTAAAAAATATCATGCCAACAACTGAATAGATTTCTGAATCTTTCCATGATAAGCAAATGCCAAGGTCAGAAAAGCAAAGTAATCTTCTTCCAAAAAATACGAGAACACAAAGGTATGATTTAAAACCTGAAATCTATGATGAACATAATGCACAAGAATTCTCAAAAAGAGATATTTTTAAATGCATTACTTCAGAGTCACATTTTTCTCTTTATCTTGATATTTTTAATGATGACATTTTTCCCCTCTCGATATTAATGATATTTCAGAAAATACGGAGGTTGGTCTAAATGAATCACCATTAAGTGGTTTTCAAGATAGAGAAACAATTAGAAAACATTCTTTTGCCATTAAAAAACATGAAATGCTTATTCCTCGTTGTTTGAATATACTGGATGAAATTGAAAGGAAGCCTTGGGAATCTTGTGAAGTCATTTATGATAATTACTTTGACATTGAAGATGTTGATTTATCTCGAGAGAATCAATAGGAACTTCAAATAACATCTGAGAATGAAAGGTATTTTAAATCAGAAATCATTTCAACCGATCCTCATTCTAAAGCAGCAAATCATCTGCATGATTTCATTATCCAAGAAAATATTCCAGTCTATGATTCATATCATGACCAAGCTTTCATGCCTGTTCATAATCATGATTCCCTTTCTAATTCACAAGATGGAAGTCGAAATCACTCAAATTCTATAATTCTAGCCAATCCTTGTGAAAGAGAAATCATTACAAAACGATCCCAACTGTGTTATAACTCTAGTTGTATAGATAATGATTTTGTTCTATTTTTTCTTTACCTATTTCATATAAAAACAAATTTGTTTTCAGAATTTAATTTTCAGATTTTTGATCCATTACGCTGGCATACTGAGCACCATACTATCAGACATTCAATTGATGTACATCCCTGTTGGAAAACAGAAGTTTTTCAAGAACATGAGAAGCTATTTCAATTTCATCCTCAGTCAATGTTAATGATTGATCAAAAACTTCCATCCTGTCAAAGACAATATCAACAAAGGGATGTATTTTTACATATCTGTCAACAATTTAATTTAATTAAAAAAATTGCATTTCATTTGAGAGATTTCCATCCATCCTTCATTGATCCATTTAAAGAAATATATTTGGAAACTTTTCTTTCCCGGAAAGTTGTCAAAAGTTTAATTTTGACACGTAATACTAATAATAACTTCCAGGCCTTTGAATCCAAAAATTCATATCTTCAGTCCAGCCTGTCATCTCTTCCATTGAACATTTATCAGTCCTTAATAGAAATCCATCTAGATTTCTATGATCCAATAGGTATTCAATTGGAAAGAAAATTTCATAAGAAGGAGATTCTAAATAAAATTCTAACAATAGTTGTACATTCTTATTCCACATTTAATGTTCTTAGTTTAGTAAGAGTTTTGTTTCTAGTACTAATATTTGAACTGTATATATATGCAGGAACGGAAATGAGAGAATGGTTACACTGGAAATATGACTACACCTAGACAATTTTATGTATATTGTTAGAATAGGAGTAGAATTAGTTTAGTTAGTCTGTAGGTAAAAAATAAACGAAGTAATTAGCCCTTTTTCATATTTTATAAATATCCAAGGAAAAAATTACCTATCATTAGAAAAAATTTTGATCGTCCTCAAAACAATTCTCCCATAATAAAACCAATTGTGAATGGTTACATTAGGCATTTACGAAAAAGACACCAACTCTCTTTCAGATTTTGACTTTTCGCTTGTATAAATAGCAGATATTTTGGAAAATTGATCTTTATTATTGAAAGATACAGTTAAATACTCTAACCTAGATATGACACTAGTTTCAACTTCATAAAACTTTGATGAAAATAACCTTTAGTGAAGAAATTGTTTTATATCAGCGCAATGAAAGGTATCAATAACAAAATAAAGATTTTCTGTAGAACAGTTACTTCCAAAAAACTCTATCATTGTCGTCTAGAGCTATCTAGAGAAGACAATGACTTCCTCCCTGCTAAGGAAATCAAAACTTTCAGAGGAACAATCCAAGGATACAGTTTATCTTGAAGAATGAGAGGTCTCATCACGAGTTGGCTTATCATAATCACAGATATTATAACTTGCTGACTTTGCCAAATACTGCATATCACAACAGGGCAATGACTCAAGATTGTTAAAATCAAGAGGCAAGGGGTCTCATCACGAGCCAGCTTGTTCAACAAAGTTATAAATCAAGTGAATGACTGTGTCATAATTTGGCTATCAAACCAAGACATTGTTCTTTAAGAATAAAAAAAGAAAAAGCAATAAGTGTGGATGTGGGTTCTTCTTTGAGAGTTGTAGGTTTCTTTAAGTAGGATAAAGGATCATTGCTGGGTAAAAGGTAACCCTGTCGAGGCTATGAACGCCTGCTGGCAGCAGAGGCTCTACCTACGACAAATGAGTATATTTTAAAACTGGTTTACAAAGAAGACTTTGTTTTATCTTTACAGACCAAGTAATGACTGATGTAAACACAAGGAATAACTTGAGGCAACAAATAATCAAAGTTGAAAATAGCTGAAACAAAATTTCATTGAAAGATTAGAGCATAATCTACTTTATCTTTCCATAATAAAGTTTATTTTTCTGAAAAATTTTTGTTTTGGAACCTAAAAAGGCTCAATAGAAACGCATAGATAACTGGTTCTTCCAAGTGAATCGCCAATTGTTGTGGCCACCAACAACCCCCCTCCTTATGAAGTATTATTGCTAATACTAAATAAGTGGGGACCCTCAAAAAAATTAGTTAGTGTTAGATGAAACTTACAACATCATGGACTTAGGAAAATACCTTGAAAAACCTAAAAAACCTAAGTTTCATAATGAAGAAAATTAAATTTACTCCATAAAGGATATTGCATCGCGCAAAAGATGATAGGATACACCTTCTAAATGAGTTAAAATGACAAAAGGAGAGAATGCGACGCAAAACCTCATCTCATCGCATATACTAAAGAAACACTCACATTAAAAAACTTTAAAAAATCGCCGATATGCGATATCGCATATCGCAAATATCACAAGAATTACACAAGAATTATAACGATCTGTGATATTTCGATATTGCGATATTGCGATACTGCAATACTGGAAAATTGCGATACTACGATGTGCGATAAAAACAACACGATAACATTGCAACATTGCGATATTGCGATACTGCGATCTGCGACCTCGCAATGCAAAAACGCGGGACCCCTCCATCGCAGTTGGTTCTAGCTCATTGTTCGAAAAACTTTTTAGCCAAGAGTTATTCATGAATTTTAATGCGAATTAATGAGTTATTGCCAGTTGTTAATGAAGTAGGGTGTTGTGTTTTTCGAAGAAATAGCTCACATAAGGTGGCATGTCTTGTATATCTTCGGCATTTAAAATTTTTCCTGTCATTAGTCCTTTATCATTACTTCCACCTCAAAGTGAACTGCAGGAAAAAAGGACGAAGCGTTATACAGGGTATTATGCAGAAAACAACGAGGAGGGAAGGCAGTGCTCCAATGAACATTTCAAAAGGCATACTTAATCCATTCAATGAGGAAAAAGAGCCGCAGAACTCTTCTAGGGCATCTATCAAAGATTTCTCATGTACAACCATGGTTGAATGGGTACTAAACAACGCTGATACTAGAAACAAACAGTTTAATTCTCAGGGCCAAGAGCTCACAGAACCACTATTTTTACAAATTTTGAGCTTTATACCGAATGAGAGAAAAAGGCGCAAGAGGCAAAAACCGCATCAGGGAAGCCCAGATCAAGAAACAGAGGCAGTTTCTGATGCGCGATCGCTAAGGATAATTGTTCGAAAAGGAAGGTCCCTAGTTGCTCAGTCACCTGCGAGCCCCGAAAATTGCAAGAAATCAACGATAACAAACTGGAAACAGAAGACTGAAGGAAAATTAGAAGCAGTCCAAAGGTTAACCAAATTTAAATGGGATTTTTACCAGGCATACATGGTAATGCTACATATTCATTAGATGACTCTCAAGCGTATCATCAATTTTACTGAGAAGATAATGCCAGCTCTTGCCGATTCTGTTTGTTTAACTCAACCAAAGGCGGAAGACAATCAGCTGACTCTACTCAGAAAAATACTGAATGCTTGCGACATTAAGGAGTAGATTTAGAAATAGTTAGTATATTTAATTTTAGAATAGTTTTGCTTAGAAAGAGGACGGTCATTTAAACCAAATCCTCAATTTCTGTAAATAAGTTATTTAGTTAGTAGTATTTAAACCCTTCTCATGCATTTAGTGAAGGGTCCAGAAATTTATCAAAAGCTTGTCCTCAGAACATGCACTTTTGCACCCTCAGAGGAGGTTTTGGTGAATGAATGGAACAAGGTTTATTTGATATTTGCATTTGGTATCTGCTACTGATGTTGCACTTCTGTACTCTTAGTAGATGTTAAATCAAGGAGAGATAAATCAATTGTCGCTTGAAG
>APFE030435115.1:5966-47350 GCA_000404065.3 Pinus taeda | reverse complement strand
CTGAATTGGGAAACTGGTCCCATATCCCCAGTCGGACCCGCTATACCAAACGGATAAGGAGCTGCCAACCAAGGTCCGGACCGGGCGGGTATCCCCCTTATTGTTGACCTGATTTTTGGGGCCCTCAATGGAATGCTATAGGGTAATCCAAGTCCCCTTCACCAGCCTGTGTCAGTACTTCTCCCAACGCAATACATGATGCGTCCACATGCACATGAAATTCCTTCTTCCAATCCGTGAAGACTAGGATTGGTGTGGTGACCATTTTCTCCTTTAGCACATCCAAGATCTTCTAGAATTCTTCATTCCAACATAACGTAAAATCCTTATTTAACATTTTTTCCATTGGCACGGTGATCTGGGCATAGCTCTTTACGAATTTCCTATAGTATCCCATATGCCCCAATGTTGTGTGTAACTATTTCACACTCCTTGGCGCCTCCAAATTGATTATGACCGTGATCTTCGCAGGGTCTACCATCAAGACTTGTATGCATACCACATGTCCCAACAAGATCCCAAAAGGGACACAAAACAAACATTTCTTCATATTGAGCACGATATGGTACCTTCAACAGTACCTTACATCAAGCACAGACTTGCCACATGGCGCTTCACTAGTCTAGACACTGTCCAATCATCAAAGTATACTTCCAAAAATTTATGAATGAAATCCTTGAACTCTGCAATGACTACGCACAAGAATATCATTGGCATGTTCTTCAACCCAAAAGGCATCACTGTATACTGGAAGCATCCCCATTCGGTCATGAAGGTCGTCTTAATTCTATCCTTTGGTGTGATCTCAATATGATGGTACCCAGAGAACCCATCAGTGAACGAGTATGATTCCTCGCCGCCAACATTATCCAGGACCTCATCAGTGAATGGATTTGGGAAGGGATCATGCACACATGCATCATTCAACTTCCTAAGATCTATGCATATCCTTATTTCTTCCTTCTACTTCTTTTCCTAAACCACTATTGGGCTTACCTAATCAGATTCTTCCACCGGTTCAATAATACCTACCGCAAGCATCTTGTCTAACTCTAATTGGACCCTTTCTTTATACTTCGGATTGAGGCAATAAGGTATTTGCTTCATAGGTTTCACGTCCAGTTTTAGGGTGATCTTCATGACACCCAGGTCCCTTAATATCCATTTAAGATCTGAAAACTTTGTGGGAAACAGATCCTGATATTCGCAGAGTAGTTTGGCGACCTTATCTACTATTGCGTCATCCCAGTAGCCCCAAATCTTTGCAAGCTTCAGCTCTACCTCTGTGCCAATGTTCACCTGCCTGGTTTTGAGTGGCTCTGTTATATCTGGGTTCTCTAGCTATGGTCCTTCAACTTCACGGTGTCCTTTAGTCTCTGGAATATTAATCTTCCTCGAGTCTTCCTCTTCTTCTTCCATTGTGACATTGTAGCACTCCAGTGCATGGTTCAGCTGGGTGGTCCAATCAGATTGAATCAAATCTAGAGGATCCTACGATATCCTGAAAATTTTTGTCTTAACCTCCTGCAACGCTTCATCAATAGATTCAAATCCATCCTCAAAATTGAACGTCATCAAAAATGCTTGGCACAAAATATCCTATTCTTCGGTACCATGGTGGAGTTCTGTCTCCGAGTACCAATTCATTGATATAAAATCCAAGGTATCACAAAATAGATGGACCCATTTCGGTTGATGCTTCACTCTGTACACTTTAGTCCATTTGGCCAAATGATCACATGGATCATTTCTCCCATCATAATATTCTGTTAATCACACCTTCAGATGACCAAAGCGTACCCTCATCATCCTCCTATATTCATGCCAATCATCAAAACTATCTTTGTGCATACCCCACCTTCTTGCGAGCGTAGCGTGCAGTGCCCAATCTAATGCATAGAAGCGATGCTTCTCTGGTACTTCCCTTTCATATGCATCCAAAAAGTGATCAACATCAGTTAACCCATCATAGTCAGGCAGATTTCTTACCTTTGATGATACACAACGCAACGAATTGGTCATCATAGTACAACGCAGTGTAGATACTTCATGCAGTCGATTCTGCTAGTGCTCCAATTCTTCGTCTAAATCTAATTTGCAGGAGCTATCGTGGTCCCATGCAATACATTCGTCTGCTGTCAAATTCACCCAATCGTGATCTTGTGCTATTATCTTGTAAATTTGGTCCAAATGATCATCACTTTCATAATTGTGCACCGGTTCAGTATAGCGCGGTCCTTCTACAGGGTCCAGTGGCACCACTATGCAGAGCAATTTATTCTCAAATATCAGCTTTCTATTATTTAGGTTGATTACCCCATTCATGTCAATGGCCTAATTGATCCCAAGGAGCGCGGGGTAGGGATTCATGTTATCTACAATCTCTATCACTTCAAAATCCGGTAGTGATCTTGCACCTTCAATATCAACTGTTACACCCTACAACCTCCCCATTAGGATGACTTTCTATTGATTCGCCATCCTTAAGTTAATCAAAGACCATTGTAGTGTAGGTCTCCCCATTCTTTCCCATGTTTTTTTCAATAAAACGTTCGCGTCAGACCCTAGGTCCAAGATAACTTGGTCCATTTCGTATCCTCCTATCTGTGCAGTGAGTCTCATCTCACATCCAGTTCATGCCTTATGCTTACCAAGCTTCTTAACTACGCGCAGTCCGTCAGTAGTGGTTTCCTTGCCAGCGCACCTATTGACTAGCTCCTGCAGTCCCTTCACAACCTTATTATCGTGGAGGAGTTTCATGCAGGTCTCCAAGAATGTGGTAATCATGGACGGGTCCACTTCATCAACCAGTTTCTCTTGACTCCCTGAGGTAGAGGCCTTAGCGAAAATTTTCATTGCTTCCATTAAAGTTTCCTTTTGCCCATTCTAGATCAAACCTCGTCTCCTTTTCTGGTTCTTTGAGGACCCACTCACCTTCTTCGGGCTACTTCCCCTTATCCTCACGAGTCGTCACTCCACTCCGCAGCACAACATTTACCTTGGGGTCTTCCTTGCGAGGCTCAACCCTCATCATCTGTAGGTTCTGCGTCGATTCCTGAGGCTGTAGCCCCTTCTCACGTATCTTGGCTAAAAATATAGGGCAATCCTCTATCACATGGTCAAATTGAGTACAATAGCAATGTGATAGACTCGTCAGATTTGGTCAGTCTCGCATGTAGTGTCCCAGTCCTCCACAATTGTAACAAATAATCTTCCCTCGGCCTCTACCAGGTCCTCGTCCACCTCGGCCTCGGCCACGCCCCTGATACTCGCATTGTGCTCCTCCAGTGCCTTGGTCCAGAGGCCACGTTTCTGCCTGCACCCTGTATGTAGGTGTCATGTCCATCATTAATTCCTAACTTTGGCAATTGCACTCATCATGACGCATAGATTGACAAAAGTTGTAGAAGAGATGTTGTGGTGTATGTACAAATTTCTACAACAAATGGCAATTGTTTGCCACATGTTTCCCAACTACTTGACATATAGCACACCATAGTGCGAGCCCTGTACTTGGCCCTACTGCAACTTTCGGCCTTAAAGGCATTGGTCCCCCTAATGCAACATAATTTGCAAAAACTGGACAGTGATATTTGTCATGCCCCTGGCTTTTGCACTTTAGGCACAACACTTCTTCGTGTGCCTCTGGCAGAGTTGTTCTATCTTTCTTCAGACTTTGCATTTTGAGGAAAATGTTCTACAACTGCGCGTGAATTTGTTGAACCCCCAGATTAGCATCCTGTATTGGTGTCTCATGCAATCTCATCATGATTTCCAAATCTTCCGCTTGGGTTCCGATCTTCTGTTGTGATAGTGCAACCCTTAAGTGAGGCAGGAGTGAGGCCACAAACCATTCGTGATGCTACCCATCAGTCAGATTCATGTTGGCTTCACAGATCGTACGCTTCAATATTTGATCCAAATCCCAGGGTGTCTCTCGAGGCTTCATCATGATCTACTTGAATTCCACAACTGATTGTGCCTCCAACTTAGGTCTACTAAATTCCTTATTCAGCGCAGTCTAGATATCAGCCAACGCAAACATCGGATTATCAGTGCAGTACTTAATGTACCAAGTTAGCACGTGATCCTGCAAAGCATTAACCAATGTTGCTTTCTTCATTTGATCATCCATGATACCCTGAGATTCCCACACAGCCTTCGCGACAAACCAAAACTGGTTTGGAACTTCATTTCCTATACCCTTGAACACATGTAGCATTATGAAGTTCGCCATGTTGAACAATGGTGGAGGTGGCGGTGGTGTGGGTGAGAAGGTAAGCAGTGGAGGTGAGGATGGAGGCAGTTTAGGTATTCGTGGGAATCCCTATCTTATCAATTGAATAGTGCTTAATGGAGAAGCCTGTGCTTCTCCTTTGTCGTCACTCAGAGGAGGCTCAATCAGCAAGCTATATTCAAGGCCTTTTCTTCCTCCATCCCTGAAATTCCTTCCACTTCGCGTAGCCCCAAACATCAAGGTAACTTCATAACCCTCTTTTCACACAAGAGCATCTTAATCCAAGTATTTAATGATTTCAAATACTTACCTCACATCCCCTTGAAGAAGCGGCACTCTGCTTCACTGTAACTGACCAAAGTATCGACGACAAACTCTGTCACAAGCCCTCCTATGATACAGTCGAGCCAATGATCAACAATGTGCATGATCATATCTTCAGAGGCTTCTAATTTATGCACTAACTTTTGGGTCCAAAAAATCAGACCGTCAGGCCTCCACCTCCCTTGGTTGTCTGCCAACTTCACGATCCACTCGTATAATTCAACCAGGAAGGAACAAGAAAATATTTCATGTATCCTTGTGTACAGATATTTGTCCAACAGTTGTTCTTTCTTCAATCATGGATTCATGTTTTCTTGCGTTGCAGATTCATGGATCTTTCTATCTAACTAGTCTTCAATCTCCTTCCTAGTTGGGTTCCAATGATGTGACATCACACATCTTGTTATGTAGATTCCCATCCCGGCAATGGAACCATTTTTTGGCTTGATGGGCCCTGACCTAGGTTCAGCGTTAAGCATCCAAGCAAATCCATACACTACTGGCCCTTTCGGCATCAATCCGCGGGGCGTGGACTTAAGTCTCACCCGAAGCAATATGGGGGGATGCAGGAACCAAGTTTCAACACTGTGAGATGGTTGTGATGTCAGTTATTTTCCCTAACCTTCCTTTATGCAGCTCGATAAGCCCTTTAGGGCTTATCAAATTACTTCTCTTATTGGCCCTCAAATCCTCTGTGAAAGTCTCCTCTCATCCTTCATGGGCCCTAAATAGATAGATCAGGAACTTACGCGCCCCTGTGTTACTCTTACTTCTGTATCTACCCAGATTTTCTTAAGTATTGGTTACTTTAACATGCATTATGGTTATCTTTGTGTAAATGTATATTCCTACTTACGTTCATATGACAAAGTAAAATACATAGATTCGTACATCAATATAGCATTAATTCATACTCCAGTATTCAACATAACATATTCACAACATTCATAACATAAGTAAAATAACACATACATAGATAATTACGGAATATTCCTCTTTATTAATAGTCCAGATTTCCAGTACAGACTATGACTACCCTACACACATAGCTACAGGGGTCCAAGCACTCAGTTGCAGACTTCTACCGTAGGCCTTTGCACACTCAGCTGCAGATCCTCTTTCTATGCTAAGACTTTTCGCTCTTAGTTCTCATAGACCCATACATAAACCTTAGCATGAAAACTACTCCCCTATAAACTGCCTTAGACTCTTCTAAGACTCCCTCTTTATACAATCCCATGGTCCACAGACCATGGGTATATCTCTAAAACTAACATGACAAAAGAAGGGAGGAAAACCCTTAGTAACTCTTTACATTTTCGCACTCCGCAGCCACAAAACGTGGAGACTTCACATTCTTTACACCAAACTTGGGCCTTTAGCCCCAAAACTTGGGCTTTTAACCCCAAAATTGATCCTGTTAGACCTGAGATACAGTGCTGACTTTTTTGAAGGATGAAGGAAAGGCTCGGTTTGCTTCACTATTCTTAAAGGGGTCCCACATGGGCCATCATTCCCCTTCTTATTTTACCCCACTCACACTCTACCCATCCCATTTCCTAAATTAACCTTCATACCCTGACAAAACCCTATTTAATCTTAGCCCCAAGTGAATTAGCCAAAAACCCCCATTAAACCTTACCCATTCGTCATACCCGTCATCAGCATAGCTCCCGAGCACACCTTGTAACTCCACCTCCCGCCACCATTGATCTTTTCCTGCTGATCCAATGACCCACATTCCTCCCGATCAATGCATCATGCCCGATCATTCTCCACTGTCAGATCAACCCCACCAGATCTAACAGTCAACGTCCATATCGCGTAGACAACAAGCGCAAAAAGTACCCGCCCGATGAGGGTGGTTTTTCTCTTTCCCCACAGCTACATGTCATCCATTGAATGGCATCGGGCAAATTCTAGCATTTTCCGCTTACCGCCCGATACCCGCCCGATAAAAGTTGTTTCCACTTAAACTAAACCACCCCGCATGTTACCGTTTATGCTTCTCTGCTTCCCGATAATCATCCAATCTACCAGTCAGAAGTTCCAATGGCCCGGACATGTTCTGCTCCCACCACGACCGCTAGCCTCCAAAAAGCGATCCCCACCACACATCTCCCTTGATCTGATGACCACCATTCATGATCACTCACAACCATTCATCTACCCATGCACTCCATACCCCACGTCCGGTCTGTTACTCGAAGAAGAAGATGGCCGATTCTGTCAATCTGGCGACAATCTGACCATGAAACTGAATTAAAAGAAGAGCATGATCGGAGGAGAAAAGAACACATCATGACTCAGCAACCGAATTAAACAGTCATGGAACTCCACTGCCATGATCAATCTGACCATTTGGAGGATAGCGCAGTACCAGAACTGATCAAGTTTTCGTAGTGGAGAAAGCAACTACGTTCGAAGACGCTATCAGATAGTTAATGGTAGTTGGTGGTCAATTAAGACCCCTCCATCCCTAAATGGCTAAGGGCCATTGTAATGATAGATTATAAATAGTCAAAAGGAAGATGTAATCAGGGTTGGCAATTGTGTTTCAATTCGACTTCTAGAGGCTGTAGATATTCTCTAACTTGCAGTGTCTCATCTTCATTTTCAGCAATGCAAACTTCTTTTGTTGTTAATCGCTCAATGCCCATTTCTCCTCTATTCTAAGCTTTTGCTTGAAGTGTTGTATTGATGATTTATTCTACGTCTAATGCTATATAACTATCATCTTATCTCTAGATTGGACAATTGAATGTATCAGTGAGTAGGTCACTCAGGTTTCTTCTATATCTAATGCAAGATAACTGTCATCTTATCTCTACATTGATATATTATATTTTCAAGTTTATTTACTAGTTGTAGCTGGCCATCATACATTTTGTAGGCATTTGCTGGTATGGTTAGTATTCTTCATCTATTCACCTAATTTCCAAATTGTTGAGCATTGGTGGTCTAAAGCCTTGTAGTCTGAGGGTGTTCATGCATGTCTGGAGTAAAAACAGAGTAGAAGTGGTTATCTGGCTTGAACCAAACCATCACCCATCCCAATAAGTTCCTAGAACCATATTGAAGATTATATGTTACCAGGAATCTCTAAGCTACAACCTAGGAGAGTTTCCTGGAGCTCTAACATAATTGGTATTGTTGTCTGGGAGAGGAGATTGAAGCTCAGCTTCCCTGGGAGAACGACACAGATCCAACTTTGATGATAGACAAAGTCTGGACACATTTTTGGTTGTAATCATCTATTTGGCGACTCTTCTGGAGGTTGAACCTCTTAGCGACTCCACATCATAATTTTGGCTTAGTTTGTGAGGCATACTCAGAGAAATCCTCAAAAGTCACCAGTTGACCCAGTACCTGACCCTAAAAAGATCATCAAAGGAAGAAATATACCACAGAAAGGAGCATCAGAATCAGGTAAACCTAAACAATCCTCTATACCTCTACAAGAAAATCTAGTAATAGAACAAATACATGTTGAGAGTATAGCCTCTAACACTAGCAAGGAAGGTAAATGTTCAGATATTCATAAAGCTCCTTATTGTTCTCCTCTTGCTTTAAGCTCGAAGGAAACCTCACCTCCTATCCGTCATATTCCTTTAGTACTCTCAGTCACCCCATCAACTACCCATCTCCAGGATAGATCTTTCTCCTGAGGAGGGATGAAAGGTGCTTTAGGTCTTTGTAGATTTAGGAATTAAGATTATGATTTCTCTTTAAGTATATAAGTAGGGTTAGAGTAGAAATTGTAGGTTTAGGAATAGGGAGGATTAGGATATCTTTAGGCTTTAGGTTCCTTATAGCTTTTGGTATTTATATGAATTGGATTAAGATTCAGTTATTTGTATATTAGGAATTAGAAATATTAAGACTTATTTTAGGAGTTGTCTTTAATAAGTATAGTTAAGCTCCTCTCCCATAGCTTTCTATCATCCAGACTGCCAGCACTCTTCAATCCACCACAGCCATGACGGGTCCACAAGCACTCACCAAAATGGAAAGAATCATAGCTGCTAGGTATGGACCTCTAGTACTACCCACTCCTTTGAATCCAATGCCTACTGGAGAATATTAGAAATACATGCCTAAGTTCACCGAGACTGAAGGAATTACAGCTGAAGAACACCTTGAGTCCTTTTATAGCTATGCAGATAATCTAGACATTAGTGAAGATGATATGTGGATGAGAGTTTTTGTCCAAAGCCTTGATGGAGAGGCAAGAAAATGGTTCAGAGAATTGACTCCTAGATCTATAATAGATATTGAGGCCTTAGATGATGTGTTCCTAAAGCATTGGGGTGATAAGAAAGATCTGCTCTACTATCATACTGAGTTTTGGAACCTGAAAAGGGAAAATGGGGAGTCACTTTCTGATTTGAATAAAAGGTTTAACTGCATGTACAACAAGATACCAAATGAAGTGAAATCCACCCCTACCTATGCTAAGCTTACCTATGCCAATGCCTTCGATTCTGATTTCTGTCTACTATTGAGGGAGAGAAGATGTGCTTCTTTGGCTAAAATACAGGATGTAGCCTTGGAAGTAGAGTCCAACATCATGGCTACAGAGAAACTCAAGGGACATGTTGACCGAAGGAGACAGAGGGGTGAATCTTCTTCATCTTCAGACCCCAAAATAGGTAATATGACCAAGATGATAGAGTCACTAACATCTGAAATCTCCAAATTAAAAGTTGAGCAGCATCCAAGGAAGGGAAGAGTCCCTAACACCTTTGCTCCTAGAATCTAAATCCATATAGAAGAGAAAATGAGCAGTTGTAGATCATGCAAAGGGGCAAAGATGCTAACGAGGAGCAAAGAGTGAAGAGCCCTTTCTAGAATGTAGTCATAGAAGAAGAGAAGTTTGAAGAAGATGATGAGATCCATTGCATGGAAGACAAAGGCAGTCCTCCATTTTTTACCTTGGCTGCCTATGAAGAGTCATTACTCAGGGACCAGACCAGCCAAGAGTGGGATGGCGAGGTTGTTCTAGAAAATGAAGATCAGCGAAGATATAATCTGAGGTCAAAGATGAACAATGCCAAGGAGACCCATGTCCAAAAGACATTTGTTCCTATGGAGCAGCAAGTTAACAAGTAAAAATGACCAACAGCTGATCCCATCATTCTCAAAACTCCAACTCGAGAGGTGAGAGGCTCTGACAAGTTCCCTTCTCCTTTCAGTTTTGAATCAGAAATCCAGAAGCTGAAATATCTATACCTCTGATGGAACTAGTAAATAATGAATCCTTTAAGAGACCCATCCTTGAAGTCGTTGAGCTTAAGGCCACACAAGCATCAAACAACTATGTGAATTTACAAGATGACAAACCTGCAGTTGTGCTTAGCCCAATGACTGAACCTTCTGATGAGAATTCCCCATCATTCTATGTCTCCTTGACTATTCATGACAAACCCCTTCACAACTGTCTGTTGGACATAGGTGCCAGCCATAATCTAATGCCAAAAGCTGTCATGGATGAGTTAGGCCTTGACATCACTAGGCCTTATCACGACTTCTTTTCTTTTGATTCCAGAAAGGTGAAATTTCTGGAGTTAATCAAAGACTTAGCCATCACCTTGTCTCAGTTGCCCATGAAGAGCATGATGATGGATATTGTGGTAGCTGATGTGCCCCCAAAATTTGGCATGCTTCTTTCCAGGGGGTAGATAAAAAGATTGGGTGGAACATTACAGAATGATTTGTCTTATGCCATCGTTCTAGTTTTTGGAGGAGAAAGTAGGAGATTATACATGGAAGCTCAGTTAACTTATATTTTCAATGATGAGAAGCATCCCACTAATCATCCCATCTACGCTATTGATACTAACTTTTGAGCTCGTATTCTCCAAATAGAGGAATCTCAGTTGGCCTCCATGCAACTCAGGAAACCAGTTTGTAAGGTCATGGAGGAAGAAGGTCCACAAGTTTGGGACATGTTCTTTGATGGAGCTTGCTCTAGGGAAACTGTAGGAGCAGTTCTAGTTCTGATATCCCCCACACAAGAATGCATACATTTATCTTTCAAGCTAACTTTCCAAGTCACAAATAATATTGTTGTGGAGGTAAATCCCCTCTGCGGATAGAGGCAATCCCTACTAGCCCAAATGGGGTCTAGCAACAATCAAACAACGCTAACACGCAGGTTCCTAATTGCAAATCAAAGGCCAATGATGAGGGCCTACCTGGATTCCAACACTAGTACTTGTAGAAGAGTCAACACTCTTGTTCCTTCACTCCGGCCGGTCACAATCCCCACGATCCTCATGAACGGACACCTGCACATGCAAAGAACGACACAAATACAAGCATAAAATCCAATAGATGCAACTATATATCAGTCAGAAAGGATATAACTCAATCATCATTACAAAAGACAATAAGAGTGGAACCATAATGATAGTCGTCTATTATTGATAAACAAAGAAGAATACAACCATAGTTCCGACGTCAAATCCTCCTTTGGCTGGGTGATCGGCAACACATGCCTTGCAAAGCTTGTTGGCAATGGGGAACAAGCCTCTCTCCCCTTGGCTTCTTGGACAAGAATCTCCTCACTTTAGATTTAGCCTTATGGGGATGAAGAAGGCTTCTTATAGCATGAGCTTAGCAATTCTCAGACTTTGGGACTTAGAATTTGGAACTAGAACTAGCTTGTCAAAGGCAAAAGGAAAAGCTTTTATAGATAGAGGAGAAGGAGTTAAGATTTCCACAATATTCATGGGGTTGGCTTTATCACTAAGAATCTTCCATGAGAGGTGGAGAACTACTTCCCTCCTATAGAGATTCGAAGCCAAGCTAACCCAACTCAATATAGATTCAATTCATGAGTGGGTTAGGAAGAACCTTCGTAAGTTTGTTTGTTAAAAACTTTACCCAACTGGGATGGCACAGGTGTGACTCTGAGATAGAGCAGCAGCTGGCGCGCCCTCTTTGGAGGATTTCCCCCATTGGCGCGAGTGATACACAGTGAAACCACACCAATGGAAAAAGGGCTATTTTTATGGGTATTTTGCAGAAGGTGTCTTTAGGGCATGTGAAGTTCATGTCTAGGGGAATACAATGCAAGTGTTTCTAGGTCATGTCACTTCTCACAGGTCCCGGAATAAGTCCTCCAAGGTGCGGGAGAAGGGGTAATAAGGACGGTGACAAATTACTGTGTAACAAATATAACAGAGTACGAGGCTTTGATCTTAGGATTGAATGCTGCTAATGAAATGGGCATGAAACATCTGAAGGTGTTTGGAGATGCAAACCTTATTATTCAACAGGTGAACCGGACTTTCCAGGCAAGGCTCCCTAGGCTGAAAGCATACAAAGATGAAGTATGGAATCTCGAGGATTCTTTCAAGAGATTTAGTATTTTGTACATCCTTAGGGCTAAGAATCAACTTGCTGATTGCCTTGTTGTGTCCACTAGTATGTTTGTTCCTCCCTTACCCCCTAGATGGGGTTATGAAATCCAAGTGAAATATAGACCATCTCTCCCTGATAATGTCAAGTACTGGAAATTTTTTGAGGATGATGATGAAGTCAATAGGTTTCTACAATTCATTGATGAATTCTCCGAAATGCAAATTGATCAAGACAACGAAACCGTGGATGAAGGCCATCAGTCCTAGTTGAGAAACAAAATTGGTTAGGAAAACATTGTACAATTGCCTAGTAACGATATACCTAAAGGGTTGGTGCTCTAGAGAAGCTATTTCACCATAATGATGTACCCTATAAGACTACCCAAAAATAAAATGAGTCTACAGTCCATAGGCATAACATAGCGAGTCAAGATCATCCAAAGTATATAAATCTGTCCACCCACTTGTCTACTACCCAAAGTTCTGAATACTGCACCCTAATGAAGTAATTTTCTGATGTCTTTGCCTAAGAATACAGTGACCTTAAGACTTATGACAAAAACATCATTCAGCATAAGATCCCACTAGCGAAAGACACCATCCCTTTCAAGAAAAAGTTGAGACCCATAAACCCTCTGCTACTCCCTTTGATTGAAAAGGAAACTAAGAATTTGTTGGCTGCCAAGATCATAGTTCCCCTGAGGTATTCGAAGTGGGTAGCCAACCTGGTAGTTGTGAGGAAGAAAAGTGGGGAAATCAGGTTGTGTGTTGACTTCAGGAACCTAAACAAATGCTCTAAGAAAGACAACTATCCTCTGCCCAAGATGGAACATTTTCTGCAAAAAGTTTTAGGGGCTAAAGTCATGTCTTTCTTAGATGGATTTTCAGGTTACAATCAAGTTGTTGTACATCCAGAGGACCAGGAAAAAATTGCCTTCACTACTCCTTGGGGCACTTTCATGTACTCCAAGATGCCTTTTGGACTGATGAATGTCAGGGCTACCTTTCGGAGGGCCATGGATATAACTTTTGTGGGAGAGAGGGACAAGTTTGTCCTAATTTACCTTGATGATATAACAATTTTTTCCAATAGTCACCAAAGATCATTTGCAGCATTTGAGGAAGGTGATCTTGAAGTGTAGAAAGTTTGGGATTTTAGTAAATCCTAAGAAGTCATAGTTTGGTCTAGAAGAAGGCAAACTCTTAGGACATATCGTTTATGTTGCAGGTGTTAAGATTGATCCAAAAAGGGTTCAAGCAATACAGACATTGTCCTTCCCAAGATCGAAAAAGGACATTCAATCTTTCCTAGGAAAGATTAACTTTGTGAGGAGGTTCATTCCAAACTTTGCAAAGCTAGTGAAGCACATCACCTCCATGTTAAAGAAGGGGTCAGAGCTGAAATGGAAAGAGGCTGCAAGGAGATATTTTGAAGCCATCAAAAGAGCTATCATGGAAGCTCCCAACTTAGTCAGCCCAGACTACACCAAGGATTTATATATTTTCTCTTTTGCTTCTTACGATACACTTGTAGCAGTCTTGTTGCAGAAAAATAATGAAGGTATAGAACACCCAGTGGCCTTCTTTAGCAAGACTTTGAGAGATGCTAAATTAAGGTATGACCTCCTTGAAAAGCAAGCCTATGCTCTCATAAAGTCTTTAAAGGCATTTCTAATTTACATTTTGCACTCCAAGGTAGTTGCCTATGTACCTTCAGCTTCAGTAAAGGATATCTTAACGCAGCCAGATGTTGATGGAAGAAGGGCCAAATGGATTGCAAAACGCATAGAGTTCAGCATATAGGTAAAGCTCACCAAGATTACCAAAGGCCAAGGCCTGGCTAAGCTTATGGGTGAGGAAAATCGCAGTCTATTGGACATAAATTGCATAGATGCAGATTCAGAGGTTGAACAAGCAGAGGAGGCAACAAAAGAACAAGGGCAGAACCAGTCTTTGGCTGAAAATCCGGTTTCTTGCGAATGGTATTCTAGAATAGCTCACTTCTTGTTGAAGCTACAAGTTCCTCCGAGCCTTAGTTCAATCCAAGCCAAGACCATTAAACTCAAAGAATCCAAGTTTTGCATCAATACGAACCTTATTTATTAGAGGGACCCATCCAGAATCCTCTTAAGATGTCTAGACAAAGAGCAATCTGTGGAACTCATGCACCAGTTCCATTCTAGCATCTGTGGAGGACATCATTATTGGAAAACCACAACCCACAAGATCCTAAAGTTGGGTATTATTGGCCTACTCTATTCTCTAATGTATTTTCATTTGTGAAGTCTTGTGACAAATTCCAGAGGTTTGCAGGAAGACAACAACTAAAATCTTTGCCCCTGAAACCAATACACACTAATGGACCTTTCCAGTAGTGGGGTTTGGATTTCATAGGGGAGATTAATCCACATTCCAGTGGCTAGCATAGATGGATTTTAGTAGCCACTGATTATTTTACCAAATGGATTGATGCCACCCCCACTAAGAAAGTTGATCACCAGGTTGTCATGAAATTCTTGACAGAAAACATTTTCATTGGGTTTGGTTGCCCAACCAAATTGGTTACAGACAATGCAACAGCTTTCAGGGCAAAAGAGTTGGTGGACATGTGTGAGTCAATGGGAATTAAATTAGTGCATTCCACCTCATATTATCCTCACGGTAATGGCCTAGCAGAATCATCCAATAAAAGCCTAGTAAGGATAATCAAAAAGTTGTTGGAAGACAACAAGCGAAGCTGGGATTGCAAACTAAAGTTTGCATTGTGGGCTAACAGGGTCACCACCAAGAAGTCCACAGGGAATTCTCTATTCAAGTTGGTATATGGCACTGAGGTTGTTTTCCCAATCCAATTGATCCTCCCTGTGGCCAAATTCTTGCAAGAAGAGCAGAATGAGGAAAGTGACATGGCAAGGAGGAGGAGTGACTTGGTTGAAGTTCATTAGATCAGAGATCAACTAATTGAGAAGTTTGCAATACATCGAAGGAAAATCAAGGAAGATTTTGACAGAAAGGCAAAGATGGACAATCTTCAAGTTGGTGACTGGGTCCTCAAATGGGATGCACAAAATGAAAAGAAAGGCATTCATGGTAAATTTGATGCTCTATGGACCATTTGTCATCTCTCAGGTCTAGGGAAACAATACTTTCATGCTGCAAAGTTTGGAGGAAGAAACTGTTTTCGAGGGCACAGTCAATGGGCGGTTTTTGAAAGTTTATTTTGTTTAAGGCTTTCAGGCCTCAGTATTGTAAATATGTTATTTTTCAAAGTTTTAGTGTAGGCTTAGATAGACTCCATGCCCAATGGAATACTTGGTAATATTTTTGATCTTGTTCCTTATGTAAAAGGCAATGGTCTATGATTCTTGAAACCTCACAGGGAGGATTTCATCCCTAGAAGGAGCCAATGTTAGCCCTGAGATGCAGTGTTGACTTTTTTGAAGGATGAAGGAAAGGCTCAGTATGCTTCGCTATTCTTAAAGGGGTCCCACATGGGCCATCATTCCCCTTCTTCTTTTACCCTGCCCACACTCTACCCATCCCATTTCCTAAATTAACCTTCATACCCCGACAAAACCCACTTTAATCTTAGCCCCAAGAAAATTAGCCAAAAACCCCCATAAAACCTTACCCATTCGCCATACACATCATCAACGCAGCTCCTGAGGATGCCTTTTGATTCCACTTCCCCTCATCATTGATCTTTTCCCGCCGATCCAATGGCCCACATTCCTCCCGATCAATGCATCATGCCTGATCATTCTCCACCGTCAGATCAACCCCACCAGATATAACGGTCAGCATCCATATCGCGCGGACAACAAGTGCAAAAAGTACCCTCCCATTGAGGGCAATTTTTCTCTTTCCCCGCAGCTATGTGTCATCCATTTAATGGCATTGAGCAGGTTCTAACATTTTCTGCTTACTACCCAATGC
This sequence comes from Pinus taeda, assembly GCA_000404065.3. Taxonomy (NCBI): domain Eukaryota; kingdom Viridiplantae; phylum Streptophyta; class Pinopsida; order Pinales; family Pinaceae; genus Pinus; species Pinus taeda. Next base: position 31,486 of record APFE030435115.1, on the reverse strand, counting down.
CCGCCCAATAAAAGTTGTTTCCACTTAAACTAAACCACCCCGCATGTTACCGTCCACACATCTCCACCTCCTTATAACCGTCCGATCTACTAGCCTGAACATGTTTTGCTCCCACCACGACCGCTAGCCTCCAAAAAGAGATCCTCACCACACATCTCCCTTGATCTGGCAACCATCATTCACGATCACTCACAACCATTCATCTACCCATGCACTCCATACCCCATGTGTTATCTGTTACTCGAGGAAGAAGATGGCCGACTCTATCAGTCTGGCAATAGTCTGACCATGAAACTAAATTAAAAGAAGAGCATGGCCAGAGGAGAAAAGGACACAGCACGACTCAACAACCAAATTAAACAGTCATGGAACTCCACTGCCATGATCAATCCGACCATTTCGACGACAACATGGTACCAGAACTGATCATGTTTTCGTAGTGGAGAAAGCATCTACGTTCAAAGACGCTACGTTGGGTCCCTATAATACTAGTGATTACCCCATTACTATTGTAGTTGTACCCCTTATTAATATTGTTGTGCCCCTATTGTCCCCATATTGTTATTACTGTGCCCCATAGAATGCCTCTATTGTTATTTTTGTGGCTTTATATTATTATTGTTAGGTAGGCTAGGTTATATTGTGACTCCTTAGACTCCTATATATAGAAAGGAGGTTTTATCATTTGAATCATCCAAGAATTGTTCATTTATGTAATGTAAAGGAGGTTTCCCCCTCAAAGAGGCTGAATTCTAAGACGTTGATCTATCTTTTCTATCTTTTCTTGAGCTAGTTTCATAAAATATTGGCTTTGTGCCAATTATGCTTTCATACTCAATGCTTCACAATCATCTACCTCTATTTTATAGAGATTCTTCACCTGAATCCCTATCCTCTTGGTCTGACCCGTGGCTATGTGTCTTAGGAACACCTTTCCTTTACTGAGGACAACATCGTAGCTTTTGTCCTCCAACATCGTGACCGATACCAAGTTCTTCTTTAGTCCAGACACATACATCACATCTGTCAAGCTAAGAGGAGCTCCATGCTCCCTCTGAAATGCAATCGTGCCCACTCCTAAAACACTATACCTTTCGTCGTCACCCATCTCTATGTGCATCTTGAGGTATTTCTCCTCCAAGGAACTGAATAAACTTTTATCACCGGTCATGTGGAATGAGGCTCCACTGTCAGTATACCAAACACAACCCATCATTGATGACACCATGCATGCGATGAGGGTAAATTCCATTTCAAACTGAGAGGCTAATGCCTCACCTTCTGATCCTTCCAAGGATCCCTTCTTAGACTTCTTTGATGGGAATTTAGTCGCATAATGTCCCATATCAATTGAAGTATGATATGAACTTGATTTTCACTTGCAACCCCGAACTTCAATCCTCAAATTCTCTTCTCAGTATATTGTTCACAGCTCTGACAAAACTTCCTCTAATACCATGTTACCATTTCCTTACAATGTTCCTCTGGGATGGTTCTCCTTCAACCAAGTGGAAAACCTCTTCTACCCAGTGGATGATCACTCTCACACACTGTCAGAACTACGCAATCCCCAAGGAATGATTCCTTCTGCATGCATGAGTTTTCTTTATAAGAAAACACATGTAACTAATAGTACACTATCCTTGACTTTAATCTCAACCAGGTCTTTCTCATAATAGACATGCATGAGTTTTTGATGAGGGAATCTTCAGTTAACTGGAGTACACTAGTTGAGTGCATGAATGCATCAACTGGCTGTTAACTCTCTATTAGTTCCTCAAACAGTTTGGAACTAATTTAACTAGACTTAACTCAGTAAACTGAGTTAACTAATTACAACTCAAATATAACTCAATCTTATGTCCTTAATTTAAGGGATAACTCTTGCATGACTTCAGAAAGACTTCTAACTTGAAGTTCTCCAACTAATAAAGTCAAAATAACTTAATTAATTATTTCCAAGTAGCAGTTAAGACTAAATTCGATTTTAATTCACAATTTGATTCAAGGACAAATTAAATTGGAATATCGTGTTGCCACATTTCAACATAATATTCCTCCATCATTCTCTGCATATACTACAATACTGAACTTCAGTGATATAAAATAATAGGGATGACTAGAGTCTCAAAGAGGAACATTTTTTAATCCCATATCTAAGGATCTGTTGAGATACAATTATTTTCAAGCTCATAGTAAGTTTACCATCCTCCACTTATCCTTTTACCAATGCTATAATTCCAATTGAGTTGATTACAGAGGCATAAATTATTGTAAATATTATATTTTTATATATTTAATTAATTAAAGTTAAATATAATTTTTTGAAATATGAACCATAATAATTTTAATTTTGTATAAAAAAATGGATATATATATATATATATATAATATATATATATATATATATATATGTTTCTAATTATATGTTTGTTAATTAACTTTAACAATATGTTCTAAAATATTATGGTGGCAAATATGAATTATTATTATTACTTTTTGATGCAATGCTTCACTACAATGTTTACTTCCATTAGAGAAATTTTGAGGTCTAAAATGGGTCTCAAAACAAAAATGTACAACAAAAATCTAATTTATAAGAACCAACATAATTCAAGGTGGTGATGTCCACCATGGGGGATGATTCACATTTTCTGAAGTAAAAAAGTAAAAAGATTAAAAAATAAAAATAAAAATAAAAAATCTTCCTTTTCAACTTGTATTTTAAACTTATCTCCTTACGATTTTACCCCAATTTCGATTAGCAACACTCGTTTTAAGCATAATTTAATTCCTCATCCAAGGAGTACCCATGTTGCATACTTTAGATGGACCCTTCTACATGAAAATTGTTATTGCAAACACAATTTTCATGTATTTCTCATTTTTTGTGTAGCAGGGTCCATTGAAAGTATGCGAGATGGATACTCCTTAGATGGGGAATTAAATTATGCATCCAATAAGTTGTCCCACTTGAAATTTGAATAAAATTGTAGGGAGATAAATTGAAAATACAAGTTGAAAAAGTAGTTTTTCTTTTTTCCTAAAAAAATTGATAGTGTCATCTAATCTTATTTTATTATTTCCACTATTATTTTATAATATTCCTAGGAGACCCATTTTAGACCTCAAAATTTCTATAATGATAGTGAATCATAGAGTCATTCTCAATTGAATAATATATTTAACTAGTATAACTACATAAATTAAATGGTATTATTCCATGAAAGACATCAAAACGTTTACCTCATGATATATCTCACATTGTTAAAAAAAAAAGAAATCATAATTTTAAATTATTATTTATTTATAAAATTAATATATATTATATATATATATAGGAGAGAGAGAGAGAGAGAGAGAGAGAGAGAGAGCATGCCATAATATTCTTTATCATGTAGTTTCACCTTCACTTTATCTAGGGCTTTCACCACAGATCTAGCAAGCAAATCCCTTTTAGAGTGAAAAACTTGAATAACATTTTTCACCTTAAGAGATTTTATTACTCTTGGGGCTTGATAGATCCATGGTTAAATCAACTCTCTCTATGTTTGTGTGTGTCAAATTTTAGACAAATTAACATAAAAATGACCATAATATAGAATGATGAAATACTTGAAATATTTTAACCATAAGATTTTTTTTCACTTTCCTTATATAATATATGCATAGTTTTGTTTTCAAAACCATATAGATATATATATATATATATATATATAGAGAGAGAGAGAGAGAGAGAGAGAGAGAGAGAGATAATTGATTGAAAAATCATATTGTTCATATTAAAATGTTCATATATCGGTAGGTAATGTGAGTTAGAGATGAATGGCACACCTAACTAGTGGCTTGAGTAACCATGACCCAAGGGTGTCTAAGTTGTCAAAATCACAAGAGGATTGCACCCATTCGGGGCCACACCAACCATTGGCATGACTAGATTTTTTCCCACAAAGTTTCAAAGTGGTGACCTTTTCACTGTGGGGCGACTTAACATAACACTCTATCACTATCTATTTTACGGCCCGTGGGCCATTATTAATATATTTTTAAATACACATCAATATTACTAAATTTTATTTTGATATATTTCATTTAGTACCCAAATCAAATTCTTTTATTATTATTCATATGTTTAAAATGCTACATATTATCCCTCATCGGGGTTTGTAGGGCCATGGGAGTTAGTAGATGGAGGGAATGCAGGAAAAATGGAAGGGCAGGATAGTTGGCAAAAGGATATGGGGAAAAGAAGATGACTAGAAGAGTCGAAGAATGTAAGGAAATGATAGAGGGTAATAAATGGATGGGAAGTGGGCGCCTCAACAAAGGACCTCACATGAAGGAAAGGGAGGTGGAAATCAAAAAAGGGCAAGGGCAAGGTACCTCTGTAATGAGGACAGGTAGGTGGGGGAGCAGGTTAAGAAAAAAGGTGGTAAGGTAGCAGGGCAATTGCATGCAAGGTGATCACGCAGACAGAGCAGGTGGTGAATGACAAGAGAAGAAGGGTGAAAAATAGAAATTGTAATTCATTTGCAGCATCGGGTATGTAATTACATCTCCCTCCTATGGTGATAGGGTAACAATGCCCTGAAAATGGAGAAGAATGTGGAAAATAAGGCAATGATAACTTATAAACACATAGAAGAGCTAGAAGGTAACAAGTAAGAAGAACCAAGATTAAAATATCTCCAAAAGGAGATTCAATCAGTACAAGTGCAACAATACCACTAAAACTTAAATAGAATGGAAAAGCAGATTCAGACATTGTTGTAGAGTGAAGAGCCCGAGTCAAGTGCGAAAGATATGTCTCCAATAGATTCATCAGATGAATGAAATAGAGATATTGTTAGTTAGTTTTTTTTTAGGATGGCAAATAGCATTAAATTTTCAAGTATTAAGTATATAGTAGACATAGTAGCAAATGTAGCCTGAACGATAAGAACTAAACTGTTTAAATTTTGGACAACCTTTGATGCTGATCAATGGCCAACAAACCTAGTTTCCTGCGAGCAGGTTGACGCCACCAGGTATATTTTGATAGACATATATTACTACATGTTTATGGAAAATTAATAGAAAAGGGAAGAACTACCTAGATTACACAAAAAAAAGAAAGAAGGAAAAAAAAATTGTTACATATTAATTTTATATTAAAAATTAAATGAGTTACACATCTTCCTAAAATAATGAAACTTTTTTACTTTCAATTATATTTTTTCTCTAAGCATTGAAATATTTTACTATGGTTAAAATTATTATTATTATTTTGAAAATATAATATTTTTTATGCGTAATCTCTCTCTCTTTCTCACATAGATATTGAAATAAATTAGTTAACATAGATATTTATCCATGTTTTTTTTCCCTTCTTCTTTTAATTAATTTATCTATTTTCAAAGTTGGTATAAAATTATGTTGTTTAACATAAACATCTAAATATTTTATTTATAGATGAGAGTGGGAGTGATGAAAACGAAACTAGGGGTCTCTACATTTTCAAGTTTTCTTATGGTCTTAATCCTAGACCTGTGGGTTATGGCCCCACTACACTTTTTTGTTGCACTTTTTCTCGTGTATTCGTGCAACATCAATTCATCATGCTTGCCTCACACAACCATTACACGTAGTTTTAACTCATAAAACAAATTCAACACATCTGTGCAACAAATCACCATGCACATAAACAAAATTACATAAACAAGGCATGAAAATTAATTTAATCACTATATTATTACATGGTGCCTCAGCTAGCCAGATATTCATTCTAATCATTGCCCTTCATTCACACACAGGTTTACCATTTATATTACAATATCTTGGATTACTTGAAGATCCACATCTTCTCCATAAAGCTCTCAACGTGATCCTCTCCACAAAGCTCTCTACATGACCTTCTCCACAAAGCTCTCAACATGATCCTCTCCACAAAGCTCTCTACATGATCTTCTCCATAAATCTCTCAACAAATTCCTAAGATTTCTCATAGACGCGATTTTTCATGTTTTTAATCCTTTACAAAATAGATATTATCCTACCTTTTTTATATTTGTGCCTTCTAGAACTCATTATTGCTTATTTTTCATAGGATGGGGCAATGATCCTACATCAAACTCCCAAGGTACAAAAAAATTATGAACCCCTAGTCATATGCTTTCAGTTCTTCTCGCAACAGCTTCAACTCGTGAGTTACAACATGCCTCTGCAATAATAAGTCTCCACGTTGCTACACAATACCTCACCAATATTTCTCCTGAGTTTGGGTTTTTAGAATACTCCTGGTTCTCTTCTCTGCAAGCCTATGAGGTCTCCTTGCTCTATGCCATTGTAAATCTTTTCACCTTCCTCTGATATCACTTGCATAAAGAAAATAAATATATTACTAGATCTTCAATCACTCGTACCTTCTTCTATTACTTCTCCTCTAGACTACACATAGGAATCTTCTACACTTTGATACCTCTTGATGAAAATAAAAATGGGGGTCTCTTCATTTTTAAGTTTTCTTATGGGCTTCATCCTAGACTTGTGGGTTATGGCCCCACTACATTTTTATATTGCACTTTGTCCTGTTTCATGCAACATCAATTCGTTATGCTTCGCCCACATAGTCATTACATATGTTGTAAATTCATCAAACAAATTCAACGCATCTATGCATCAAACCATCAATGCATCAAATCACCATGCACACAAACAAAAGTAAATAAACAAGGCATCAAAATTAATTTAATCACTATACCATTACATGGTACCTCGGCTGGCCAGATATTCATTGTAATGGTCACTCTTCATTCACACATGGTTTATGATTTATATTATAAAATTAAAATATCATGGATTATTTCAAGATCCACATCTTCTCCATAAATCTCTTGACATGATCCTCTCCACAAATCTCTCTTTATGATCTTCTAGACAAAGCTCTCAACAAATTCCTAAGATTTCTCATAGATGTGATTTTTCAAGCTTACAATCCTTTACAAAATAGATATTGTCCTACCTTTTTTATAGTTATGCCTTCTAGAACTCGTTCTTGCTGATTTTTCATAGGATGGGTCAATGTTCCTACATAGGGGAGTGAAATATTTACACCACATTTCCTTTAAGAGTAGTCTTCAAGTGCGACTTTCTGGAAAGTTTTTCGGTTTATTTTTTGATCTAATTTATCTAGAATCTAGCAGGGATTTATTGAAATCACAACTTTGACAGGTGAAATCTTCATAGTCAAATTGTCCCAGGGGTTTTTGAGCATGTTGAATCCATATATGTGCTCAAAAAACTAGTTTAATCAATAGAAACCAGCACTTGGCCGCAATTCTTTTCACAAGATTCCAGTCAAAAATCCATTTGAAACTTCAAAAACATGCACTTAAATACTACTCCTTTACTTTATACGAATAGTGAAATTAGGATTATTGATGTTTTATAATGCATTTAATTAAAAATAACCAAATATGTATATTAAATTTTGTTTTAATTATAATCAACATTGTTTTTTATGTAGATAATATTTTATTTTTATTTTAAAGGGGACACATGTCAACTCAAAATTCACCATGGATGGAATTACAGATCTCTCTCACAACTGTAGATGAGAAAGGGAGTGAAATATTTACACCACATTTCTTTTACACGAATAGTGAAAGTGGGATTATTGATGTTTTATAATGCATTTAATTAAAACTAATCAAAATATGTATATTCAATTTTATTTTAATTATAATTAACAGTTTTTTATGCAGATAATATTTCACTTTATTTTAAAAGGGACACATGTCAACTCAAGGTTAAACATGGATGGATTTACACCTCCCTCACATCGATTTGTAAAATGAGCATCTCATTGTAATTAGTATTAATTATTTTAAAAACAATTAATATATTAAAGAGAATTAATAAGAACAAAAACTTAAATTCAAGAGAGAGAGAGAGAAGCATGATGGAAAATGTATTTAAGCCTAAATGTATTGTTTTTTACAATTAATGATAATGAGACAATATACATACATCAAGATTGTGTCTCAAGATAGTTCGTTTATGTTGGCTTGTTGGGTCCTGATCCAAGTTTGGAGTTAATTAGCTAAACAAATCCCTATACTACTAGCCCTATCGGTAACCATCTGTGGATTGCAGATTGATGTCTCACCCGAAGTAGTATGGGGGGGTGCCGGAACCATGTTTCTGCACCCTTGAGATGTTTGAGGGGTTGATTCGGTCCAATTGTTAGTTCCTTCGCACAGGTTACTTCGCGCACTTCCCTGGCGTTCACACCTTGATATATTTGTCTTTGCATAGCCCTAACTAGGGGATGTGGGGCTTCTATGCTGTTGGAGCAGTGATCTGTACTAATTTCCTAAGTCACACCCAAGATCTTACTTATCTTATTATACCAGTTAGTTATCTTCACGTAAACATATGCCTTATGTTATATTTACTATACAACACATTTATATGAGTTCAGGCATCAAATAAATAGTAACTTGTAATTCATACCCAATAATACATAAAACAGGAAAAGATACACAAAATTATGGTAAAACTTCTCTTTGTTAATGCTTCCAACGGTTATAGACTCGACCCGCCCTGCGCACTCAGCTGCAAGGGTCCACACACTCAACTGTGGACTACTAAGCCTCTGCGCACTCAGTTGAAGAGCCTTCTCCTACTCTACGACCCAAAGACACAACTTACACTTTGACTCAATGCTTCATCAATTCCTTAGACTCATCTTCCTTCATTGTTTTTTCTACACTTAGAGCCTCGCTCTATTTATACAATCCCATGGTCCGTGGATCATGGGTAGATATTTCAAACTGACCTTACATTACAAAAAAATGGGCAGACAACCCTATGACTCTATTGACTTCGCACTCCATGCCCAAAAATCGTGGATTCTTACAATGGACTTAGTCAAAAATTGGGCTTTAAGCCCCAAAACATGCCATGAGGGGATTCCACGCCTAACAATTTATCTTGGACACACAATCTTTTTGGCTGAGTGAATATCTCAACCACACACCAATATAGGAGGCTAACTAATTGGATAGAATCTCTCAACCAACTTGACCTCAACAAACTCCCAAGTATGAGGAACAGACTTATTCTAGAATCTGATGAGTACACCAAAGACACATAGGAATTGTATTTTTCAAGTTTAATAATTTAATATTGGGACTTATTGATTGTTTTATGTGAGGATGAGGCTAATGTTCCCCCCTCAATCATAATTCCAAATTAAGAACACGGTACAATCCCAAAGTCTTCATGCTGAAATTGTTGAGTTGATCCTCAATGAAGAACTGCCTGAAAAACTGTCAAAAATGGATGCTGAAAAACTCCAATATGAAGAGAGCAAACCAAGAGAAGTGAATGAGTTGCAAGTCTGATACAACTCTAAAAATTCTTGACAACTAAATTAAATGCCAAGCTGAAATGAAAAAGGATCCATCTATCCTTTGCTTGGTCCAATGACCATCCAAGTGAACAAAAGAATTTCCACAAATGCTCTCAATCAGTATTGCAATCACTTTCCCATTGGAAACTTTCGATGCCCATTGGAAAATTATTTTGTTTTCAAAACGTTTACTCTCAAAACCATCATCATCAATTCAAATTCATCATCAATTCCCCCCTTTGCCAACTGAAAGGAGAGACCATAACCATTTTCATTTTTTTTGAACTCCCCTCCCCCCTTTAAGATGTAGAAGAGTTTCATTGTTGTACTTCCCCTTTCAGGTGCATGAGAGTACCATATTTTCACTATTGGCTGCAATATTTGTCTTCATATGAGATTGAATTATGTGGTAAAAAATATACAATAATTTGATTGTAGATGACCACTCCCAAGGATCAATCCACACATAATTGATCTTCAATCTAGTTTTTGGTTTCATTTACAACATCTCTCTAATGAGTGATTCTTCTTTCCACAGTGGTATTAAGGATAGAAATTAAAAAATCGATCTTCCATATGACCTGTTCTCTGACAATGTTGGCATTTTGGATTTTTTTCAACTTTCTCATTGATTTCTGATGTTGTTTGATCCAGAAAACCTCCTCTGGTGAACTTGACTGGTTTTTAATAATCAAGAATATCCAAATTGTTGTCATCTTTGTCATATCCTAAACCACACCAATTTTTGTTACATTGGATTTCCTCCCACAGTTTGATGATTGGCTTCAAACAAGAAGGTTGAAATTGATCATGTACAACTTCTACACTTGAAGTTATAGCCTTGAGCGGCTTGGAATTATCTTCATCATTTTAAGTTGTATTGTTGAATGGCTCAGAAACATGACACTTATGTTGTAGCTCATCACATTCTACTTGTGATTCAAGTTGTATAAATTCAATGGTCTCATGTGCATAATGTAGATGCTTTTTAATATCAACAAGAGTGGATTTGTTGATTTTCACTGTATCTTCAGTAGTATATAGTATCAAATTGTTTAGAAACTATAACAATTGAATGCTTTTCTCCATTTGAACTTACTCACTTGCTTTTAACACTTTCTTAATTGTGCAAACTCACTCACTTGAACTTGTTTGCTTAAACTTGATTTCTTGAATTTCACACTCACTTGATATTATATTTGACCTTTTATTATTTCAATTTGACGCTTACTTGAAAAGTTTAGGGTGTCATCTACTACTGAAAATGCACCCAAGTTAATGATTTTTACAATGGAATGACAAGCTCAAATGAGTTATTATGATTTTGAAAGAACTAAACCCCTATCAATTTTGACTTATTGATTCAAAGCTTGGGTGTCGGGTTCAACTGATCATGTACCCATTACAACAATGATAACAGTTTCAGGTAGCATTGATCATGCACCTTTGATTTTAAACTATGGAAACCATAACCTCAACTTTTACTTTGAATCTCTATCTTTGAATTGACTTTGAAGTGGACATAACCTCTAAATTTCACCTTTTTACATCAATAATTCGACTTTGACTTTCCATAAATATTTTACAATAAAATCAATACTTTATAGGAAAATCAACCCTCTTATGACTTCTAACTATATGAGACTTTTGACTTTTAACTGAACCCCATATATCAAATCTGTATTACTTTTCAACAACTCATGATTGTTTACTTTGAATCAACATACCCTTGAAAATACCCTTTACAAACTTTATAAAAAAACTTTCCATAATATTATAATGCCATTCTAAATTATTTCCCCTTAAAGAAAATTCATGTTAACCTGGTTAAAGAGCCTTCACTTTATAGGAAAAATCTTTCACCTTGAAAACTTTAAAAAGAACTTGCATTTTTAAATGTTTTTCACCATTAAAACTCTGCATTAAAATTACTCAAGTTTTCCACTCTGCCTTAACTTTTCACATTTTAATTTTAATGCATGAAAAAAACTTTATGCATACCATATATACTTGCGCCGCCAATCCTCCAAATCAACCGTTCTAGGTGAGCATTGTATTGATTTTTACTTTATGAGTCTTCATCTTGTTAAGTTCCTATACCAATAGGAGTCATAATTTTGAATGAATAAGGTTAAGGCTTGTAATATTGTACATACTTTTGCTTTCTGCAAATGTTTTCCATATTTAAAAAAATTAAAAAATGTTAAGAGGGTATGTCCTAAAAGAATAATCAAAGGACAAAAAGAATAACAAAAGGACAAAAAATGAAAATATATGAACCCAAAAAGCAAAAGAGGCCATGAAAGTGTGCAAGTCAAAATGGCACTACTATTTACTTTTCTGCATAATAAAAATTGTGTGTAGCTTGTTATTCATGCCATAATCCATGGTAATCAAATTGTTTAATCTTGATTATACCATGCTTTGAATTTTATGTTTATAGTTAGAGAATAAAATCTGACCAAACAGTTTAATCTTGGCAAATCATTAGATAGGTAGAGAAAATAAAAGGAGCCCATCAGTTTAATCTAAGCCCTTGGATGATATCAGGTTAGAATTAGATGTTGGAAATAATACTAAGAGGGGGGGGGGGGTTGAATCAGTATTAGCAAATCAATAACTTTTTCATTTCCATACTCAGATTCATATACGCTACTTTAGTTAAGGGAACCCGTGTGTACGCACAACTGTGTTCAATGCAACTAGCGTATATCCAGTAAACTTATGATTCAATTAATCCATTATATGTTGATCTTTAATCAGTGCATCAGAACTTCATTAACCACATAAACAGTAACCAGGTGCAGTAAAAAATAGAATAGATCATCACACATAAAAAACACACATGAACACCATGATATAATATGGAAACCTAATGCGGGACAAAAACCACCTACTGTCGTCTTCCTTTAAGATAAGAAAAACATGTTTACAATCTTCTACTAGTGCAGACTCATACCAGTATGCAGGCACCCACCTGCAGAAGGCTACAACCTTCTCTCATTCTCCAGCTACTACTAGAAGGGAGCTACAACCCCCTGGCCCTTGTACTAGCTAATATGCTTACTAGTACGTAGGCACTAGCTTACTCAAGGCTCCAACCATCACTCGTTTTCCAGCTGCCATTGGAAGGGAGCTCCAACCCCCTGGCTCTTGTACTGGCTGATATGTTTACCAGTACGTAGGCGCTGACCTACAGAAGGCTACAACCTTCTCTCTTCCTCCAGGGACCACGTTTCATAAATTTTCATCCTGGATAATCCTGAAGCACAACACCATAATCTGAAGGCCGAATTTCATCCAATTTTCATACTAGACCCATCAACAACATTAAATCACAAAATGAATCAACACTACAATACAACCATCAACTATATCTGCATCATCAATCTCTGAATCACCCAACAACTGAATCACTGAAACCATGTCATCAAAACACAGTCACCAGAATACAGAGAAGAACCCAAAACTCTGCAACAACCACTTGAACCAACAACAACCACAAATATCAAATCTCATAATGTATATGCTACTTGGCTGTGCCAAACCAGCGTGTATATGCACTTTCACCAAAGGGAACTAGCGTACAGATCTGAAAATAATTACTTATACCTTCGTTGCAATTTACTACTTCAAATATATATAGATCATCAGATATAAAAGATAAGATATGCATCAATATTCAGATCTGAACTAATCATGATCATACAATATAATGATAATGCATTTTAGTCTTCATGATCCCGATACATCAACCTTGATTCACCACATAGGTGCATCCTTAGTAAAGAATCACATACCCATAACCTACATACTAGATCTCACACTTCATTAGATATTCACCACTTGCACACCTTGCACCCATTGGCTTAATGATCTTCTCTTCCTTATATAGGTTTAGGCCTCTCTCAATACCATGGTCCAAAATCACGTAGAACCAATACCATGGACCAAAACGTAGTTTTCCAACATGTACACACCTTTTCTTCTATGAAACTGCATGTGTATGTTATATGCTTCTTTTGGTCTGTTAACCCACGTGTATATTCTGCTTTGTCATAGTGAACCTGTGTATACCTCTCTCTGATCATTAATTCTTTGCTATTTACCAGCTACACTATGATCTGTCATCTGAGTGAGTTGCCATCAAGGACAACACCTGTATCATATCTGTATCATAATGCTAGCAATCTCCCCCTTTGGACTTGATGGAAACAACCACACCAAGTTATTCTCCCCCTTTGACATCAAGGGCAAACGGCGGACCAAGATATTCTCTCCCTTGATATACATTCTATTGTCCATACTGCCCCTGAGTACATGTTGAAGTCTCTGATTGAGCTCCCCCTTTATACATGCTAAGATGTACTAAATCGTCCATGCTCCCCATGAAAACATGGAAGGTCTACAAAAGAATAGCATGACTCTATACATACCTTGCCAATGACCTTCCTATCACCAAAGACTCATACATCCATCTCCCAACCAAGTGGGGATATACCAAATTTGACTCATCCACCCAACCAAGTAGGGATATACCAAATGTTTATACATGAATGAAATAGAAATTATTACATCATCCTTCCCATGCAAAGTGGGGTTAGAAATTACATTATATGGCTCATCGGACTTTAAAAGAAATACATGAAAACGACCAAAGATCTAAACAAGACCATGCACCATATATGATCTTCACCATAAGCATATATCAATAACATCCAGCCCTATAACCTACAATACCATTCTCTTGACCAAACAACAATAAGTAGCAAGATTTAGCCATATAAGCATCATCACCAAAGACTTCTAACCAAACAATGCATTATTCGAAGCATATGCTCCCACTGAACCTATGCCAACCATCATCAGGCTCCTTTTCTTAAGTCTGTCCCACTGCTTTTTCTTCAGAACACCATATACATGACTGTACAACATCTAACTCGCGTATATACGCAACTTTTCTTCATAAAAGATGCATATGAAAATCGGAATATTGTTTCACTTTCAGCTTCCCTCAGGTCTATTATGTATGCAAACTGAGCCATGCCACATCTTTCTGACAATAATTTTATCTTCTTCAATACCTGGGATTGTGATGATGTATGCTCCTCTTGGTTTGGTGTTTGAATTTTGCTCCTACATTCCTTTTCTTTATGTCCAAACTTGTTACATGCATAACATCTTACATGTTTCATATTCCTTTTATTGCAATCAATAACTTTGTGAGCAAACATATTGCAAGCAAAACAATATCCCTTAAAGTACCTGGAGCGTGATGATCTTTCTGTGTGATGGTTTTGAACCGTTCTACTTCTGAATCTGGCTGCCACATGTCCAAAATTATGACATATAAAACATTAAACATCATTCCTTGAAGATAATAACCGACTATCATTTCCACAGTTAGGAGTAAAAGATTTTCTTTGAAGAATTTCTTTCCTTGGTAGTTGATGGGTTTGTCCTCTCATCTCCTTGTTGAGCATTTCTGATTTCTTATTAGAATTTCTTGCCTCACCTTGTGAGCTATATCGCCCTTCAACAGATTCATGAAAACCAAGACCAGTTTTGATGGTAGGAGACCTTTGACTACTAAGAATATTATCCAAAATCTTAGTACTATCTTGAAATCGTAATAGTTTATCCTTTTCTTCTAACTTCTCTTTTAAGAGATTTACCTCAACTTGATGTTGTTCTTTAACTTTTCTTCCTTTTTCCACTTGTTGCCTTAATTCGAGAACTTCATGTTCTTGTTC
Organism: Pinus taeda; assembly: GCA_000404065.3. NCBI lineage: Eukaryota > Viridiplantae > Streptophyta > Pinopsida > Pinales > Pinaceae > Pinus > Pinus taeda. The sequence continues at coordinate 16,339 of APFE030435115.1, read as the reverse complement.
TTCAAGAGCTTCTTCATTCTGCTTCTTTAATTCTTCAAGATCTTCCTTTAGAGAGAGGATCTTAGATTCAATTCTCTGGATTGTTATGCTCTGATCATTTATTTCATTTCTTAATGATATCACTACCTCCTGCAGCTGCTCCCTTTCTCTGGTTGCTATCTCTAGTTGATCTTTTAATCTGGTAACTTCTTCTTTTTCTACATCATTATTTTGATATGCCATGAGAAGTTTAATTTCCTGATTATCTTCATCACTATTGGACAAGCCATCACTATTATCATGAGTATAATAGCTTCTATTACCTTCTTCAGACATCTTTCCTTTGTTATGAGGGCTTCTAGCAACATAATGACCAACTCTACCACAAGAAAAGCATTTGAAAGGTAGCTTACCTTTGAACCTTCCAGATCCTTGTTGAAGCTTCTTGACAAAATTTACCTCATATTCTTCTTCTGACATGTATCCTGATTCATTGAATTTTATTTTTCCTTTGTTTATACTTTAAATGTGGCTTCTCTCATATCTGATGGTCCTCCTTTTCTCATTGCAAAAGTAGTTAAGATTCCGTGAAGCTGCATCATAGTGATATTCTACAGATCCTGCTTTTCTTCTATGGTAGATACATTGGGTTCAAATTTAGCAGACAAGGATATCAAAAATTTCTCAACTAAGGAAACTTCCTTAATTTCTTCACCCAGATTCTTCATGCAATTGACAACCTCATCTATATGTAAGAAGTAACTAGCTATGCTTTCATTACTATGCACCTTAAGAGTCTCATACTGTATTCTGAGATTTTGAAGCTTAGCACGTTTTACTGAGAGTCTCCTTCGTAGCTTAGAATGATTTTGTCCCATATTTCTTTGGCTGTTTTGAGCTACATGATCTTGACAAACTCTGATTTTGACAAGCTTCCCAATAAGATACTAACAACTTTGGCATTGGTTTCATATTACTTTCTACCTGCTGTATCTGTAGGAATTACTGATGGAAATGTATATCCTCCTTCCATGATTTCCCAAATATCTGTTCCAAGAAATTATAGATAAGTTATGGTTCTTATATTACAATAAACAAAATTGCTCCCATCGAAGATTGGTGGTCTGATGGATCCCTCTCCTTCTTGATTATTCATGATGATGGATCTTCCTTTAAGTGATCAAGCTTCTTTTGAAGAACCTGCTCTGATACCAATTGTTGGAAATAATACTGAGAGGCGGTTTGGTGAATCAGTATTAGAAAATCAATAACTTTTTCATTTCCATAATCAGATTCATATACGCTACTTCAGTTAAGGGAGCCCACGTGTACATGCAACTGTGTTTAATGCAACAAGCGTATATCCAGTAAACTTATCATTCGGTTAATCCATTATATGTTGATCTTTAATCAGTGCATCAAAACTTCATTAACCATATAAATTGTAACCAGGTGCAGTAAAAAATAGAACAGATCATCACACATAAGAAACACACATGAACACCATGATATAAGGTGGAAACCCAATGCGGGACAAAAACCACCTGCTGCCATCTTCCTTTAATATAAGAAAAACCTGTTTATAATCTTGTATTGGTGCAGACTCATACCAGTATGCAGGCACCCACTTGCAAAAGGCTACAACCTTCTCTCATTCTCCAATTACTACTGGAAGGGAGCTACAACCCCCTGGCTCTTGTACTAGCCGATATGTTTACTAGTATGTAGGCGCTGGCCTACTAAAGGCTCCAACCTTCACTCGTTTTCCAGCTGCTACTGGAAGGGAGCTCCAACCCCTTGGCTCTTGTACTAGTCATTATGTTTACTAGTATGTAGGCACCGACCTACAGAAGGCCATGACCTTCTCTCTTCCTCCAGAGACCACGTTTCATAAATTTTCATACTAGATACTCCTGAAGCACAAAACCATAATTTGAAGGCCACGTTTAATCCAATTTTCATACAGGACCCATCAACAACATTCAAGCACAAAATTAATCACCACTGCAACACAACCATCAACTATATCTGCGTCATCAATCTCTGAATCACCCAACAACTGAATCACTAAAACCCTGTCATCAAAACACAGTCACCAGAACACAGAGTAGAACCTAGAACTCTACAACAACCACTTGAACCAACAACAACCTCAAATACCAAATCTCATAATGTATATGCTACTTGGCTATGTCAAACCAGTGTGTATACGCGCTTTCACCAAAGGGAACTAGCGTACAAATCTGAAAATAATTACTTATACCTTCGCTACAATTTACTACTTCAGATATATACAGATCATCAGATATAAAGGATAAGATATGCATCATTATTCAGATCTGAACTAATCATGATCATACCATATAATGATAATGCATTTTAGTCTTCATGATCCTGGTCCATCAACCTTCATCCGCCACATAGGTGCATCCTTAGAAAAGCATCACATACCCATAACCTACATACTCGATCTCACACTTCATCAGATATTTATCACTTGCACACCTTACACCCATTGGACTAATGATCTTCTCCTCCTTATATAGGTTTAGGCCTCTCTCAATACCATGGTCCAAAATCACGTAGAACCAATACCTTGGACCCAATACCTGGGGTCAATACCTCAGACCAAATACCATGGACCAAATACCACAGACCAAAACTTAGTTTTCCAACATGTACATGCATTTTCTTCTGTGAAACTATGTGTGTAAGTTATACGCTTCGTTTGGTCTGTTATCCTGCGTGTATATGCTCCTTTGTCACAGTGAACCTGCGTATACCTCTCTCTAATCATTAATTCTTTACTATTTACCTACTGCACTATGATCTGTCATCTGAGTGAGTTTCCATCAAGGATAACACCTATATCATAATGCCAACATTAGATAGTCTACTTTGTAAAAGAAAAGGATTGATAAGGGTTTGTTAGCCTAAATGCACCAAAATAAAATGAAGAAAAAATGGTAGGGTAAGTAAAATGGGTAAGTAGTAGAAAGGTTGCAGAAATATCAAGTGATTACACAAAAGCACTTATGTTATGTTTAAATGCATCTTTCAAATGCGCATAAGCAGTAAACAAAGAAAGGAAAATGGTTTACAACTTGGTTTATTTAACATCCCCTCAGCCATTTCACCCCTCTACTTACTAATTTTCCATAAATAAGTTCTAAGTACTTAAATCCTCTAAGTTAAAGAGGCTCAGAGCATTTCTCTGACTTTTGGAGGGACCAGTCCCTCGACTCAATGGCTTATGGACACAAGTGCTAGAATCCCCTTCATGAGAATTCATCTCCCTTCATTTCCCCTCATTAGTTTAATAAAACCCCTTTTCCTAAGATTAAACTTCATTTACATAGGAAAAGTAAACACCCCACGCTAAAACATATTTCATCCAAAAACCCACAAAATAATTTTATCCTAAGTATTAAGTGTATGTAAAGCACGCAAATATTACATGTTACATTATGCTTAAGGAATATTAACCACCCCGCTCATTCATTTCATATTAATTTCTAATTTTATTATATAAATCCCCTATAATTACCTTATCTTGTATATTAATTAAACACCTAAATTAAATATCCCAACCCTTAGTTTTAATAAAAGCTATATAAATTACCCATATCCCGATATGACCTTACTTATTACCTAATCCTGGTAAACCTAAGTTAATCCCATCATTAACCTCACCTGATTCCTTAATCCCGTGATTAAAGCCCCACCCAATCACTTAACCCAGGATTAATTCCTAAACTAATCCCATACCACTGAAGATTAAAGCTATGGCCCCTCCCGAAAGCCTTTGCTTTATCCCCCATGCAATTCCCTCATTTGACTCCCATTTGATCATCACCCCCCTCATCCAACAACCCACAACCATATCAGCTGAAGTGGATCGCCGACCTTTACCCACCCGATAAGGCGGTTTCCCCCAACTCCCCGAATGCTACATGTCACGCTCTAAGGTAGATTAGGTGACCCCTCCTAAAAACCACCCTCGCCACAAAAGCGGTGAGATGGCCAAGAAAAATCACTTCCCTGTTTAACCGAAAAACTGCCAACTGTTCATTCATAAATGAACCCGCCAAAAATAATTGTTTTTTTTATAAAAGGCCATGAAGCCCTCATTTTGCCCTTTTTACTCATTTTTCTCTGTAAACTTTGAAAACCTTGTGGCTCCTGCAAACACTGAACTGGCCAACAAACCTCCAAATTCACTCCAAAAGACGCTACAGACAATCCAACTGACCTCTCAATCTATACCAGAACTGTACAAACCTCTACAGCTACCGTGATCCATCAACTTGAAGCCAATTCGCAATTCTAGGTATTTCACCATAGAAGACACTCCTTGTTCAAATTTGGAAATGTTCAGCCTATCAAGTATTTTCATTAAGTAAAATTAATTAAAATATTGCTTAAATTTGAAAGCCTGTGGCCAAACCCTATGATAGTTTCCAATTTCCATTAAAAACCTTTGAATAAACCCCCAACTCCTAATTCAAATCCACAAGAACTGAATAACAACTTCCCCTATTTCCTTCGACGTTAGACCTATCACAACTGCACATTTGGACCTGGACCACCTTCCATTGGTTGATAGGGACATCCAAATTAAGGATACATCTACCGAGGGCCACTTGCTTAAAATCCATTGTCTAAGTAGGGACAAATACCTCAATCATGTTGATGACATTAGCCTTTGGGAGTCAAATCTGACAAAATATTAGTTCCCACAAGTACATATCTTCCCAGAAATTGTCCATATGTGCCATGCATGCTACATCCCTAGTCATAGAACCATAATGTCTCATGACGAAAAGGTGTTGTTTACTATCACAGCTGAATCCATTAATGAAATGTTACAACTCCAACCAGGACCAAACCTAACCCCACTCTCAATTGGAGATTTATTAGACCAATATTCCAAATTAAGTCCCTCCAGACTAGCCCAATTGTTCCCAAATTTCATTTTTGAAGAGAAATACATTCCTAAAAATCCCCCCCATATCTTTATGCCATGTTCTCTGAAAGGGGAAAACAAATCATCACCATGATATCATGTGTCCTAGGTTACTCTGCTGATGAATTTGTTGATTAACTTGTCCTGGCTATCATGTCAATCTATACTCCAAGTCAGCCTCCTGTTGTTGTGTACAAGTATGCTGAGTTCATAGCTGAGAGAATGCATGAATAGTTAACTAGGATGAACAATGAAAGAATGTTCAAATACTCATCTATCCTCTACCATATGTTATTATGTTATCATCTAGACAAATTTCCTTTTCCCCTCTAGAACCTAGATACCAAAGGCCAACCCAGATCTGTCATTTTTTGGACCCCACTATTCCATAAGTATGACTCACCATATACCTATTTAGATTTCATAGATTTTTTTGTTCATCTAGTCATGACTATGCTGAAAGGAATCCCTCCACCTAGGATAAGTCCAGAGATCAAAAGGGTCCTTTAGTTGTCTAAACAAAGCGAAGTGGGAGATTGGTACCTTTAATAAAACCACGCAGAAATAAGGATTTATGGTTTCTAGCTTGCATCATATAAATTACCCAAATACCTCCCCATGAGGTTATTTTCTCTAGAGTACTATAGGAAAATAATGAACTTTGATGAGATAAAGTTTGTCTCGGCCAAGAAAAGATCACAATTCAAAGTACAAAACCAATTAGGCCCCATTCATCTGTAATTCTAGAAAGGCAGGGAAGGAAGCAGACCAAATTTTATAGCAAATGAATTTCCAACAAGGTTTCATGTGGAGGTATGACCCTTAAGAATTCATGACCAGATTGAGAAAAAAAGCCAAGTTGGGACCTTATATCCACCACCCCATACTAGAGATAGAAAGATATGAAAATCAATATGAGTGGGTGGAAAACACTCTTGTAGAGAGAGACAGTACAAAGGTAGATGTAGAGAATGCCTTATGTGACTTAGAAAAATAGTTTGATGAGAGCTCATTTCTGCAAGTACCTGAATAACAAGAACCAGCCATGAGTACCCTTCCTGTCATGCAGACTCCCCAAAATGAAGAAGGAAGTCCTAAGAGGAACATAGAAAGAGCTTCCACTTCAAGTGTGGATACATATAATGTATAGTGTGAAACCAGTCACAACAAAAGGCAAAGGCTCAATCCTATTTCTAAATAGGAAGATACAGAAGGATCAGCAGAGATGACCAACACTGATTTGGACAGAAGCAATGGCACAACCCCATCTTGGGAGACACAAGAACCATCCACATCACAAACTTAGATGTTGGAAAGGTAGCTAAGTGTGGAAATGTCTTCATTTAGTAGGCCTACTGACAAGGACCAAGACATAAAGGATAGAGATAAAGAAATCAAAATGAGGAACGAGAAACTCAAATCTTAGACATACGCTCAATATCTAAGAATCAATCCCATAAATCAAACAAGGTTGATGAGATATATAGGTAAATGATGAATGTCAAGTTAACTGATAATAAATGGTGGGAAACAATGACTAATTTACTGTAAGAAATTTACAATAAAAAGCTTATTGTATAGTAAAAGTGCAATAGCTAGGTAAACAGATGAAAACAATTCAACATGCCAAAGTGTATCAGGGTGAAAGAGTATTAGGTGAAAGTTAAAAGTCAAAGAAGATTCCAATGTAAAAGACCACACCAGCAAGCCAGCATAAAGGGCTACAAACCAAACTATAAAGGCTAGAAACACCACAATAGAAGGGACAACTTGAAAATAGTTCAATAGCTGTCTCTATCTTCTTACAAGAAGTTGTTTATATTTCCTAGATTAAATCTCAAGTTAGTTTGAGATATTTTGTAATAATTTTTGTATAAATACTTCACAATTTGAAGTATGTAGGGTGGATTCTTAGAAATTTCTATAGAACTTTTTGACTAAAAGGCTATAAAGCTATTGTATCACTGACTGGACCAGCAAGCTAGATTGATGAATAAAGACAAGATATTTCAGAGGATTCATGTGTAGAGTGAAGTGCAGACAACTATTTTCTCACGTTGTTATCATTTTTCTTAAAAGTTTTTCCACAATCTTTAATGTATTTTTGTATCTGAATGTTATAACATGGAATTATATTTCAAAATTTTCTTAATTGCACTCTGTTTTAACTATTATACATTTAAATGTTTTCTACTTATTATATAAGCTAAGGAATTCTTCATTTCTCCTTAGTTTAGGTTGTCTCTCTGTAATCTATAGCAAAGGATTCTTAATTGCTCTTTATTTCCAATTTTCCTATGTTTGATCTGATAATCACCCTTTGAGTGATCTCAGTTAAAGAATTATTGAATGAAAGTATTACAGACTCATATTCTAGTGTGTGTCTATGTTATTTTAGGAAACAGATTGATCAAATTGCAAAATACACAGACACTGGAAAATGGAAAATAGCAAGAGAAACACAGTAAGCAAATACAAGAACACAACAATTAATAAGGAGTTCACCCTATCCTCCAGGGCTATTTCTCCAGTCCAGCTTTCATTCGTGGCCTCTTTTATTGTGTCTTAAAGTAGAGAATTACAATGAGGAGCTCAGTCCGAGTCTCCTAAAACAAAATTGCTTGGCAGGGTGGTACTTGGATTCCCCAAGCCACTAGAGTGCATAAACTCTTTTCCTTACCAGCTCTTGACCTCTTTGGTATTTAACGGGAGGATCCCAATGTGGTGCTTAGTTCCCAACCAATCCCCTCAGGGATGGCTTGAATCTCTCAAGCGCTCTATTATCGACGCTACCTGTGGTCAGCTCAGCCCTCTTTCGTTTTGCTTTTTGCTTCACTGTCTCTTCTTTTCTCTGTCTTCATCTTCTTCTCTCTGGTTTTTCCTCTCGAATTTCTCTCTTGGTGTCCTTTTCTATTCTCTGTTCATGGATTTAAAGCTAATTGATCTCATGACTGCTTGATTCCCCTTCCTTATCCGTTGAATCACCTGTTGTTGTTCGCTTAGAATTCCTTGTCTCTGCGTCATGGTCATCAGCTCACAGGGAGTGGCCACTTGTCCTCTTTGCGAACTATGCCAACTCTTCCTTGTTGGTTCAGTTCTTCGGTTACATTGGGAAATGAATCATCCACCACCTTAGTGGTCAAATCGAACCTCAAATCCTTGTAGATCTCAGCTTAATCCCCTGTCAAATCCAGTTCTTTCATCGGGAACGTTCTCAGCTCTTAGATCTAGATCCCCCAGATCCAATGTCATTCGCTCATTTCTCATGGTTCACTTGCTCGATCGTTAGCATGTGATGAGCAGTGATTTTCTCTCTCCTCAGACTGCCACATGTCAAGCACTGAATGGAATTGCTAGGTTTCAGCCAAATATGCTTACCGCCTAAGGGTGGCCCCGATATATACTGTTGGTTTTGGAGTGCGGGTCCCACATTTAGCCTTTTGTGCTTTTCCCCACAGTTTTCTTGGCTTCCGTGCGATCGAGCACTTTGAGAAATTTCCTTCTCGAGGGGTTTTGCCTAGGCACTAAGCACTAATCACGCATCACAAACTGCCTCCTTTTCCCAATCCAGGCTTCCCAGGTGCCAGTTTTTCCTTTTGTGCAATACCCATGTGCCTCGGTGTTATCAGGTAATCTAGTGTCTATGTAGAATTGCTAGTCCTACTAAGACGGGTAGCTATCTAAGAAACAAACAGATTAAAGTTACTTTCATTTTCCTTTACGAGAAGTAGATAGGAGAGGAGAAAAGAATACCAACCTCAATCTTTCGCTTGGTTCCTTGCTTGTTCCTTCTCCCCTCTGACGGATCTTTTGCCGCTCCTTCCTTAATTACTCCACTTCAAAGAGTACCTGTAAAGTCAAAGCAACATAATACCTTCAAAGTGCAGAGATCTACAATCATAAACAATATAGGACCAGATATATATTGACCACACAAATGCATATATTATCAAACATACAAGAATGTGGAGGAAAACTTGAATAGCTTTATTGATGTGAAGATTAGAAGAGAGGATTACAACCCATTGATCTAACCTAGCATCATCCTCCCAGCATGAAAGCCCTTCTTCACCTCATGAAAAGCTTAGATCACCCAACACCATGATATTCCACCAAGAAACTAATAGCACTTCCTTACAAGATGCAAAATTCCAGCCCTTGGATCTCTGGGATGAGGGGTCCACATATAGATGATTGCAGGGTGGTGAATCAGCTTCTGAGATTTTGATTAGTGTCCTCTCTCTGATATTTCTTGATTCCACTTGGAGATTGATGATCTCTTACTCATCCCTGGGCAAATTCAGAGAGGCAAGTGTCACAGGAGAAGTTTCTGGAGGATTCCTTGATCATCCATCTTGCAAACTATCTCTACCATTTGTCTACTCTCACCCATCACACCCTAAAAACGTGCTTTCCAGTACGCATCGCACTTTTTGCACTGAGCAGGTGAGATCCATCGCACCCTTAGCACTGAGCAATCTGTATGGTCCAGTTTTGACCAGTTCTGAGCAGTTTTCTGTGGAGAACTTCTGGGAGATGATGTAATGAGCTGACCTTGTTCCTTTGGGGCATGAAACAACACTTATGGGACTCAGAAGCCCTTGGTTTATGGACATATGTGATTGGGGTTGCAGTGCCCAAATATGTCTATAACAGTTGCCCCCTAAAGCATGAGGTCAAAAATCTTTGATGTCGGGTGAAATGCTTTATCATGAGGATTCGAGGTTTTTCGAACTGGAAGGTGACCTATAATAAGATACAATACAATACATTATCTTCATAACATTTGCATGATCTAGCTGAGGCAGGCATTCCCGTGCTCAGCTTTATAAATTCATTTTCATGTACATAGGGCAGACAACTGTCTGTGTGGCAGACTGATGATTCTGATAGAGCCATCATCCTTTGATTTGTATGATCATCTGTGCAGCAATGATGTACATTTGATGTCATTATTTTCCTGAATATATCATAGCCTGGATGGATGAAACTAGATCCGGGATCTTCAAACTCATCCAATCTTTGCCCGAAGTACAATTCGATCCATGTGAAAAATTTTCTGGATTCGAACATGGAAAGACATCGCCTGATTACTAGCCAATGATGTAAGTTGTTAATAGGCGTGAGAGGAATCACCGATAATGATGATGACCCTCAAGGTACTATAGTACAATTCGTGTGGTGTGAAAATGGGACTTGGCATCGAACACTATGCAAAATCTTTCGGTCGAAGGCCATTGATGTAAACATGTTGCCGAAAGTGAGAAACTTGCCATTGAGGCATGCAAGCTTTAAAGTATTGAAAGGGTTGTTCCTAGGTTGACTTCTTGGATAATGAGGTGTTGTCGACAAGAAGTAACTCATCGTAGGAGGGCCTTAATGAATCCCACATCTACGACATGGAATGGAGCAAATGATTTTGTGGAGG